>JANHFS010002331.1:105713-117958 GCA_032467975.1 Trimeresurus albolabris
TTCTCCCTAGGCCAGGC
Organism: Trimeresurus albolabris; assembly: GCA_032467975.1. NCBI lineage: Eukaryota > Metazoa > Chordata > Lepidosauria > Squamata > Viperidae > Trimeresurus > Trimeresurus albolabris. Next base: position 105,731 of record JANHFS010002331.1, read on the forward strand.
CCGCTTGCTGAAAAAGCCATGTCTTCAGGGCGCGGCGGAAAGCACGGAGATCCGGAATTGATCCGGAATAATGGAGTATTTTGTTATCCTTTTAGGTCAGGCAAAAGGTTTTTATTATTGTTGTTATTGTTTTCAAATCTTTTTGAGACCTTAAATTAATAATGCGATTTCTATACTTCTATGTTATAACTTTTTATTTTATTTACTTGTTGTTTTGTGTGTATGTGTGTGTGTGTGTGTGTGAGAGAGAGAGAGAGAGAGAGACAGAGAGAGAGAGAAAGAGAGAGAGAGAGAGACAGACAGACAGACAGACTGCTCTGGAGAATGTGTACAATATAAAAATAATTAGGATCCAGTACTCATGAGCTTATGCTATATCCCAGGAGACAAAGAGCAATTTTTTTACACAGCAAAACCTTAGAACTAATTTAAGTAACTCACAATAAAAAATATGCATCGTAATCTATTTAGTTCTTGGACTTGGGGGAATATCTTGGCTATTTTAATTGTTGCATTTCCACCTGGGATAAGGACAGTGGTGGGATTCAGCCAGTTCGCACCACTTTGGCAGAACTGGTAACTAATTTTTTGTGGCACAGGCCCAGAATGGACTTCCAGAAGCGGCATCCACACAGAGAACCGGTTGTTCACACATTTGAATCCCACCACTGGATAAGGATATTCTTACCAGTAATTTCAGATAAAAGTATTTGGTAGCAAGGAAAGTTACTTTTAAGGACTTTTCTTGCTAGCCTAGTTGCCCCATCACCAGAAATAGTCAGCAACCATTCTTTGATGATGTCGCTCTTCACTCATCTCCCTCCCATTGCAAATATTATCTATACGCGCATTTTCCTGCTTGACTTTTAAAGTACTGATTTTCTCTATCCATTTTGGCCGTTGCACTTTATTTCTTTACAAACTAGCCCTAGCAGTTCATTGGATACTTTGCAGAGGAAAGAATGCCCCCCCGCCCCCGACTTTTTCTAAGAAAGTCCATTGCTGCCTTTGTGACAAGGCTCTCTTTGGCACAGCACTTAGAATGCTGGTTTCAGATGCAGAACACCCAGAGTCATAAAAATCCAGCAACAGCTTAAAAAATAACAACATTTTTCTTTTCCTGATCTCATTATTTTCTTGAGCTTTTTTTTTTTTTCAAAAATAAAAAAGTCCAGGGGAATTATATTTTCCCTTCATTTCAACTCAGGGACATTTTGCCTATAAAGCAAGTGCTGTGTCACTCAAATAACTTTGTAAGAAAGGAAGCAAAAAAAACCTGTGAAAAACTCTTTCAAAATGCAAAAAAAAAAGACAAATTTGCAGGCAGAGATGGCTGTGCTTTCAAATATGTGTTTATTTATTATTTGTATGTATTAGATTTTTTTATTCAATCTCTCTCTCCGTCTATATATCTATCTACTGTACACACACGCACACACAATCTCTATGTATTAATGTGTGTCTATATATTTATGTGCAATAAGACTTGCCTACAGAAAGTAAAATGAATGCTGATTGCTTTTTGAGGAAAACTAGCTTTGAATTAGCCATCTTAGAATTAACCTTCAAAGAGTGGCAGGAAAGGAGCAAATTAAAAATACAGGAAGGATTTGCCATATGATATTCATCATCATCATCTCATATTTTCTGTTAATTACTTGGTGTACGTTATTTCCTGTACTAAGGATATAAGAGATATTAATACTAAGTGTAGCATCTTTTAAAAACATCTTTATTTCATCCAAAAGAGGGGAGGGTGATTCACAATGTAATTTAAAACAGTTGTGGTTAGCATGCATAATGTTTTATTTATAAATAATAAACATCAAAATTTTAAGAAGTTTGGGAATGAGTTCCCCTTGAGTTTGCAATTCTATGCCTTGTTTTATACTGCAACATGTTATTTAAAAAAGGCTGGGGTATCAACAATTTGGCATTCTTTAATTATGTACATTGTCTCATTGCTGAATTTCAAATAGAAATTCCAAAACTACACCTTAATGATCCAGAGCTCATATTAATTAGCATATGTATTTGGAAATAAGCTTCATAGCGAAGTATTATAATTTTAACACCTCTTAATTCCAAATGAATGAATTTTTCAAATATCAGTCTGAAAATCAGTGTACTGTGCTACCTTTATGGTCTGAAACAAATCTCCAGGGAAAAAATGATACATCAAAACACAATCAAACCAAGACACATCTTAGTCTTTTTCCTGTTCTACATCGTCAACCTGATGTTTCTGGGGTGCTTATAAGCAGAAAATGATTATTACAAGATGGCACATTAAATACAAAACAGGCATTGACAAGAATGTAAGATTGCCAGTTCTGTACACAAATACTGCACTGTAATTAATTTGTTGTAAGAGGCAGAATTTTGAAAGAGAGCAGAGTGAAGGCTTTGCTTATTGTTCCCTTCTGTACAATATTCAACCTAGTGAATTATTCAATTACTACAGTGTTGATTCTGAATTCCAGAGGACAAGCCAAGGAAAAGAAAATATGCAGAATTTAGCTAAAATGGCTTATAACAATCTAACAAAGCCGAGCGTGAGAACAGCAACTCAGCCTCCTTATCTATTGATGAAAAAGAATGCGCTCCCTCAGATGAATGATGTGTTTACCCAAAAGGAAATCTCCACCCTTCTGAAGTACTGACTATTTGTTCCTTCCAAGTTACTGTTTGCTGATTCTGACTGGATCTCCCAAGTCTTCCCTTTTAAAGCCAACCTCTCCACCCCCACCAAAAAATATTCTGGCAGTGGCTAGATGCCCAGAGTCCCTAAAGCTGGATTTCAGGGGGAAGGTACTTCATGGCCATCTCAGCTGCTGTCAGTGTTGGGAAAATGGGACACAGTTGGCTTTGGAGGTTGTCCTGCATTATTTGCATCCAGAAGAGGCAATTATATGCAGATTTCTCCAGGAGGATCTCAGCTCCAGCTATGGCTTGCAATTCAAAGGGAAAACAATCTCTGTATACAAACCCAGTAGAGTAAAAATGAAACACGGTGTTGCTGCATCTTAATTTAGTCCAGGCAATGTTGTGGATGTGCCCTCCACTTGTTATGATTGCTTTTCACAAGCACAAAAACTGGGCTGAGCACAGAACTAAAACATCCCAAGAATTATCAGACTGCAATCCTATATTCACTTTAGGCCAGCAAGGATAGAGTTGTAATTATGGTTTCCACTTAAAAAAAAGCAAAGTTAACCCTTAGGAGAAGGGACATCGTTCAGTGAGAGAGAATGTGCTTTCCTAGAAAAGCTCCCAAGCCGAATCCTAAGCACATCTTCAGGCAAGGTAGGAAAGACAGCTAAGAGCTACTATCAGTTGGTGGAGATTGGAGTCGTGCAGTACACAAAACTATCATTTCTGCGCAACAACCCAGTTACTGTTCAATATATTGCCTTAAATCATCAGCCAGGGTTTACAAACCACAGTGCCCAGGTTTGTACTAAATCAGTGATGGCGAACCTTTTAGAGACCGAGTGCCCCAAAACTGGCCCCGCTCCTGCTCCACACCCTGCCTGCCCGCAGGGCCACTTACCACCTCCAGGGCGCCACAGATCGCCCAGGCAGCCCAACAGCACCATGGCGGCCACACCCTCTGCCCATGCCCTGTAGCATCAACTGTGTGCGTTGGGACGTGAGGGCAGAGTCTTGTCTATGCTGCCTGGCTGCCATGTCCTTGGCTGCACTGCTCCGCGTGGGCCACGCTTGGGGCGACTCTCCTCCAAGGAGGCTGCTGATGAGGAGGCAAGGCTGGGCAATGGCATGTATGCCCACAGAGAGGGCTCCGAGTGCCACCTCTGGCACCCGTGCCATAGGTTCCCCACCACTGTACTAAACCAAACCCGACCAAGTCACATTACAACATAGCATGTGTTAATCCAACTTATGTTTGGCTGGAGTAGAATGGATGTGATTGTACATGTTATGAGTTATGGAATGCAGTATATCCACAGTTCTGAATTTGGTATCAGGTACCAGCAAATTAAGACTATTTCATTTATTTTAATTGGCTTAACTAAATAGTGCATAGAATGTATGGCTGCTACCAAAAGCAACACATTTTGCATTTCGTTTATTTTTTAATGTATAAAAGTCATTTCATTCAACAGTTTCCCAACTCTCAGTCCGTATCATTGGTAGTTACTTGTAAAGGGGAAAGAGAGTGAAAACATCATCAATAGGGAGAAAGAGGCAAACATCCCATTATTGAGTTGCTTTGAATGGTGAGATGACCAGCATATAAATTTAAAGTGTTGAGAAGACAAGAGGAGGCATCTAGTATGTTCCATGCAAAGTAATAATCAACTAAGAGATAGATCAAGCTATAAAGAGGGATGGGTCCTGAGAGTCGAGTATGGTTTGAAGACACATGTGTTGTTGCTATCACTAAGCTTTGACAATATCTGTGCCTTATACCATAGATTTCCAGTATAATAAAGCTTTTAGAAAAGCTGAATAGAGCTTGTGGGCAAATCTGATCATGACCCACATGCTCTGGTTTGTTCCACCTTGCCTACATTGTCTGTAGACCCTCTGAAACCACTTTACCTTCCTGATGTTGGTGGGTATAAAAAAAATACTAGACACACACACAAGGGAGGAGGGATAGTAGGGCTTAGAGTTGTAAATATGGTGGAAGCATGGAGTCAATAGCACATACACCTGAGGGTGTTGGACAAGAATTAAGGAACTAAATGTTACCAAATCACTACTAGATTGTACAGTTTGTGTAATGCCTGCTCTTTTAAATCAGAGAAATTCAGTTGAAATTTTGTTGCACAGAACACTGCATTTGCCAACTGGCCTGCTATTCCCATGGCAGGAAGCATTAGCCCATCACAATCAGTATCATACTGCAAAGAGAACTGAACCACTAGTCCAGTTATGAAATAACATTTCACGCCTCTAGGTTTGTCCACATATTTCCTTGACTGAGTCAGGGGAAGCTATTCAGGCTTTATTGCATTTGGAATAAAATGCAGCTACTAGATGGATTCGAGAATAGCGCAGCTATTACACAGATTTTGTGTTTCTTTTTGTGAAATTGCAAAAGGGGGAGGAAAAGCAAAACAGTCCACATATCACTGGGGAAAAAAAGCTGGGTTTTGCAGTACCAAATTTGGAGGAGGGGAAAAGTTGGATGGGGAATTGTAGTAATAAAAAAGCGCAAAGAAGTAAAACCGGAAAGGAACAAAACTTTTTAAAGTATAATCAATCACAAGGCAGTCCAGATGGAAAATTTTACAAATACAGAAAGAGATAAAAGATTATTCAAAACAAATTTAAGAAGACTTAAATGTCAGCTATTTGATAATCATGATGTAGGAGGTCATAGCTTGAGAAAGATAAGGAACTTTAAATATATTGTTTGCCCAGCTTAGTTAACTGGGCAACTCCCATCCTATGACCAAAATCTTTTTTTTTTCCTAATAGACTTAGCTATCTCATTCCACATCCTTTGAACCTCCCAAATTATTCTGTAAGAGAGGACATTGAGTTCCCACCTTTCCATCAAGTCATATCCCATTTCTACATGAAATGTATTTAATGACATATTTTGGCACAAACTTAATTCCACATTTGCCACTAAATGTGTTTCTTTGGTATGATTTACGAAGGGAAAGCATAGAAATTTAAACATATTGCATTGAGTCGGTGATGTAATACTTAGATATTTCTTCTAAATGAGGAGGTATGGCAAGCTATTATACATATATTTCATATATATTTATATATGTACTAAAACTTTGTGCTAAAGAATGATGCAGCAGTGGGATTCATCTGTTGTACCTTAATCTGAATTTTAGACTTAGTAATTACTCCAGGCCATTCTGAGGAACCTTCACATACCGCATGGTATTGCCTTTCATTTAAGTTCCATCATGTATTCTCATTCCAGAAAAGGAGATTACTGTAGAGCAGGGGTGTCAAACTGCTGGCCTGCGGACTGGATGCATCACGCCAAAACCATGAACATCCCATTGCCGGCAATGGGGAAAAAGTCACGATAAGTTGCGACATGTCACATTGCGAATTTGACACCTATGCTGTAGAGTCATCCCTCTTTACCATCTCCTTGTGCAGACCCAGCCAGCCCTGGGTCAGTCCTTTCTACAGGGCTTGACCTACAGCAGGGGTGTCAAACTGATGGCCCGCGAGCTGGACACGTCACGCGGAAGCTACACCCACCCCATTGCTAGCAATGGCAAAACCATCCCAATACATTGCGCGACGTCACGTGACATCATGAGTTTGACATGTCTGACCTACAGGGAAACTTTGTAGGGCACACAAACTTTTACTAAACTCACCCTGACCCTTGGAATATTCTTATATGTTATTTCATTAACTTTTCAGTGAGCTCTGGTCCACACTTTTGGCAATTTTTTTTCCAGGATGTCCTTTGGCATACAGCAACATCACTCAAAATAACTTCATAAACATATTTGAAATCAGAGCACTCCTTAGGACCAAAGGCACAGCATTGTGGAATATGTTCAAGATTAACCACAGATCTATGCCTGGGTGATATAATAAGCTATGATTGATCAAAAGCAGAATCCTCTGAACATCTCTACCTGGTCCCAAAGCAATATAGGGAAGTTACAGGTACATATTTCTTGATTTATTTAAAAGATTTGTATGGCCTCCCATCCCTGAACCACAACTTTTGACAGCTCACAAAAATTATACAAACCCAAAAATCATACAAAAAGTAAAAGCAAAATCCAACAAAAATAGAAACAAGTCTGTTGCTTTCAGAGACCAGCTAACCAAGGATTAGTGAGATTTCAGGAAATGAATTTAGAAGATATGAACAACATAATGTTAGTCTTATTCATTAGTTGACCTTTTCTGGTGAGTTTTAAAGTGTTTTCTAATGTCTTCCGGCACAAGCTATACCAGAGTATCAGTCTGAAGTGTATCCTATAAAGATAAGGGTATGCACGGAGGATCAACTGGGCACCTGATGTTGCTGCAGGTGGGCAGACACTCCGCTTTCCTGTTAGGGCAGACTCTTGATCTTCAGGACCATTTTGTCAGTAAGCGAGTCAGGTCTCTCCCAATGCACATAAAGTCATTTAGTTCTTTTACCCAACCCATTGGTAGTAAGAAAAGTAGAGCTAGGTATAGAAGCCTACCCTCCCTTGTCCATCTTTTAACCTCTGACCTTGGTCTGGTACTTTGTAGCACACATTGCTCTGGACCTCCCTTATTTTCCTCAAGTTTCTTCACACCACAAGAATTTAACCTGGCTCCCTATTAAGTCCAGAGTCCAATTTATGTTTTCGACACTAGCATTTAAGGACTGTGGTTACCCATTTCCACTATCTGCCCCAGCTCCTATCTTGGCACGATCCTTTTGTTCAACACAATCAATCACTGAAAAGTTTCTTTCATTTCCTGGTCACATGTTGCTCCGTTCTATATGTATACATTTCAGGATTGGTGTGTCTGATTATGGAATTGTCTTTCCACTACTATTCCAGTTACACACATCTTTAAAGATCCTTAAGAAAGATCTGCAAAAAAAGACAGATGGAGAAAAGCAGTTGTGATGAAGGTTGAGGACAGCAATTAGTGAGATAAGATGGAAGTGTAGTTTTGTTGTGGATGGGGGAACAGCACTTCTGGTGTCAGCTTTCTGATCCATCAAAGCACTCTTAGTGGAAAAGTCACTTCCTTGCCATTCATGGCAACAGAAGCTAGAAGGAAGAGGGAAGTCTCTCCTGATGAGGAGAGGAGGGATGTTGAGAGATGTGCTAGGGCAGTGGTGGCAAACCTATGGCACGTGTGCAAGAGGCGGCACTCAGAGCCCTCTCTGTGGGCACGCGCATTGTCACCCCAGTCCTAGGCCTTCAGCTGGGTTTTATAAAACCTTTTCGCTTTAGGCCTCCACTGCCGTGTTCAAAAAAAAGATTCAATCAATCAATTTCAACTTCTTGCAAAGTTGGAATTGATTGATTGAACTTTTTAGTCCCACCCAGTCTGCCGTTACCACCACAGCCGCACCCAGCCAATGGGCCACACCCACCTGGCACCCAACGATGCATAAGTGGGTTTTGGGTTGCAGTTTGGGCACTCGGTCGCTAAAAGGTTCGCCATCACTGTACTAGATCGTTGTAAATGACCTGGAATTCAACCCATGAAACATTCTTTTAGTTTTGTATCCCTTTCCTGTCTGCAGGAGCACTGCTTTACAGAAGTGCCACTACATATAGATAGGGCCCAGGAGATAGCTCATGCTTGATTATTAGACAAAACTTCTAATTTTTTCATCTTTGGCCATCTTTCCAGCTCTTTACGTAAGGATACAACTACTTAGAAATAGTTCATGGACTAATGAACTGCTTCATTAGAGGCAGTTTGGTTTAGTGGTTAAGGCACCAAGATAGAAACCAGGAGACTGTTAGTTCTGGTCTTGTCTTAGGAAAGCCAGCTGGATGATCTCTCAGCCCAGCCCACCTCTGAGGTTTTGTTGGGGGAAAAATAGGAGAAAGAAAGAGTATTGGGTATGTTTGCCACCTTGAGTTGTTTATAAAAATAATCTTTTCTTCATGTCAGAAGCACCTACAAATTAGACACATAAAACATTCAACATTTTACCCATGCTATATTTCTATGACTATTTTATATATATATTATTTCCTCACTGTTGAATGTTATAAAAATAATACAATATAAATAAATAAAATTAAAATTATGTTCAGATGATCCCTTGACTTCATTTTGATATCTTTCTTTTATATTATCCATTTCACTTTCTCCTGCCCAGCTATAGCTCCAACAATTATTTTTATTTGAATTACCGATGACTTCCATTCATTAGGATCTTGATGCCAACTTCTCCATTCATCATGGGAGCAATGATATTTGGTTTACATCAGCTGCTTGGTTACCAAGGAGGAGTTATTCCCAGGGATATTGGGATGCAAGGACTTCTTATTTCCTTTCAAGCTTTAAATGTCAAATTGCTTCCTGGTACGCATATCTCTAGTCCTGCTGAGATTTTATGTTGAAGCTATGTGTTCAGGTTAATCTGCCACAGTAATCAGAAGGGGTCTGCATCTTTTTCAATTAATATATTTTGTTAACAGGCATAAGCTTTCAAGAATGTCAGCTCACTTCATCAGATGCATACAATGGCTACACTGAAGTAGAATTTAAATTGGGGTGATGTGAGGTAAAGGAAAGGAAGATGGTTATGGAGATGCAGGTTACATGTGAAACAGTTTATACATACCTGATCAATTAACAAGTGAAAGGTGTTAAGTATCTGAGACCTTATGAGATTACTTGAAATCTTTTGATGTATGTGAGTTCCTCAATCTCTCATTTAATGGTGCTGTTAAATTCCCACATTTTTTCAAAGCAATCACCCTGAGATCTGCCATTGAGTTCTTGGAGGATGAAATGCTCCAATTTTACTTTGCTCTTGTTCTGGGTGCTTATGTCAAACTTGTGTTCATTAATTCTTTTGCACAAAGTTTGTCCCCTTTGTCCTACACAGAATCCAGAGGGACATTGCTGACAGATGATGCCATATATCATATTAGAAGAAGTGCATGTGAATGTGCATCTAATTTTGCATGCATACTTGATGAGCTCTGTGATAGTACTGTTGGAGTAAATGTGAGGGCATAGGATACATCTGGATTCCCATGTAAACATAATTGTCCTGATATTTCTTGTTTGTGAGACTCTGCCTTTGGTTGGGTGAGAATCCCCTGTCCTCCAGACTCACCCCAATTTTAATCTTACATTAATCTAGCTACTCTATGCATTTGATGATGTGAATTACAGTTCATGACAGCTTATGCATTTTATTAAAATTGTTAGTCAAAAGATGTGCTACCAGAATCCTGATTTGTTACCATCACAGACTAACAGCATTCTCCAACAGTATCTACAACAAAAAGCACCATCTCTTTCAATGTCTGTGACCCATCTCTGATAGAAATAACAAGGCAGGTGTTCCCCATATGTCATAGAAAAGCAGCACTATGTGTACTATATGACTGAAACTATTGGCCAAGTATCCCACAAGGTAGGAAAATCCAAGGAGGCTGAAGTCCACAGAGGTTTATGATTTGTAACTCCTTTAGGCATTGCCCAGCAGGCCAGCAGGAAATATCATCACCTTTTATACTGGAAGACTGACTGAAGACCAACAGAAACAAAGATATAGTGTGTAACTAGGCACCTGGATCAAATGACTACCTCAAATTCACTATCCTAATGATGAATCAATTCACCCGTGTGAATCTATAGTTCAACTCCTAAAATTGTTCGAAGATGGGTTACCAGAACAGAGTGGAATGAGAGATGGTTCAATTTTTGGGGATAACCTTTTTAGCATGTATTAAACCAGGGGTCCCCAACCTCAGGTCCATGGCATGCCAGCAACCGGTCCGCACAAACAAGCGAAAGCCCCATCCGCGGGATGCAGGTAGCATACAAAACCACTCCCCTCTCTCTATGGAACTGGTCCCTGGTGGCCAAAAGGTTGGGGACCTCTGTGTTAAACAACTGGATACTATTGGCAAAATTCAAACAGGTGTTGCACATAATAGGCTTCCTGAAACCGTCACAATGTGTGGAATTGCTACTTCTAACCAAGATTACTGTTAGTTATGTTGTCTCAAAATTCTGGGACCTCAGATTTATGGGTTGCATATGATAAAATAATGCCATTGACAATAAGAATTTTATGCAGCAAAACATCTTTGGAAATAAACTATTATTGAACATCAGAAAAATATTTTCACCCTAAATGTATATTCATATTTCCTCCTGAGCCACCCTATTTGCCATAATATCTATAAGAAGATGTTTCCTCATTTAGAAACATCATTTGTTGTTTGGACTCATGGAGCTCTTTCAGGAACTAAAGGCTCCAATATTCTCTGGGGTGGTGCTGCTCAACCTTGGCAACTTTAAGATGTGTAGATTTCAACTCTTAGGATTCGATTTCTTAACCAGCCTGGATTGGGAATTCTGGGACTTGAAGTCCAGGCTCATTAAAGTTGCCAAGATTGAGAAACACTGCTCTAGGGACACAATTTTAACTGTATAGAGCTTTGTCTCTTATCTACAATTAAGAAGGCTTTCCTGGCGGTGGTGTACTGAGTCCTCTATAACCTCTGTGTGTGGCTTTCTCTACAACTGTATGGTTAGATCTGCTTTATTTCTATTCAGCGGAAAGGAAATTGGGATAGCCAGATGGTGAATAGCTCAAGGCCACCCAAGTAGCTTCCCTTTGATTTGAACTAATATTCCCTGCGTGCTGCATGCTATTCATGAGACCAGATTGGCTCTCAGTGTAATCTCATATTGTCTCAAAAAGGGAATATAATTCTTGAGCTGCCATCAGGAAAAACTCTGCAGATTCACACCAACTCTGTGGTTGCCCAGTCAGATTTATTGTAAGAAAAACTGAGCTGCTTCAATGTTATTTAACTAGTAGCCAGTTTCTTCTAAGAAGCATTTCTCCAAGGAACTTCTCAGCAAATTATTAATGGCATGATCCTGCACAGTTCCACATGCTTGCTCAGAGATAGTGATCATCATTAAATTCTCACTTGGTAACTAATCAAGTTTTAATTAGATGCATAACTCTTCCTTAAAAGACAATTATTAGTATAATTGTTTGGATAAGAAAGAAGGAAGGACTGGAATGAGCCCTAGGAAAATTGGGCCCTATGGAGGTCATCCATGTGATATAAATTGTTTTTTAAGGAAAGGAAATAATATTTGAAGGGGGAAATATGCCACCAGGTGATAACTTTCAACTTGCAAGTATAGTAACTCCTGCAAAGCAGGACATTATATATTACATGTACTGTAGGTGATTGTATTTTTGTAACATGACTTTGTCTTTATGCTACAAGTATTCTATAACATTTTATTTAGAATAAATCAATAAATAGTGATATTGATTTATCAATATTGATATCTTAGTATTGCTGTATTGTTGAAAAAACATGGTTTTCCATAGCAGTTATTATAAACATGGTTACTAAATCTGGTTTATATTATAGAACATCTTATTAGCAGATTTAAATCCATTATTAACTCCTGTGGAACGTATTAGCAATTCTTAATATAATTCTACAAAATGATGAGCTCCTTTAAGCTATTCTCCAAAGCACCAGAAGGCAGGACAAGAAGCAACGGATGGAAACTAACCAAAGAGAGAAGCAACCTAGA
>JANHFS010002331.1:157056-171689 GCA_032467975.1 Trimeresurus albolabris
GCTGGCTGTGGAATTCTGGGAGTTGAAGTCCACATGCCTTAAAATTGTCAAGGTTGAGAAACACTGCCCTGAACAATTCTTGTTTTGCAATGTTAGATTGCAAAAGATAAATCTCCCACATATAAAATATACAGTTTTGGAAGTTCTATCTTACCATTTTTCAAAAACTGAGCAAGAAGGAAGGAATGATCAACATCATTTGTAACATTATCAGTCTAGAATATAACTTAGGAAAAAAGAAATAAAATATTAACATTAATATTAATATTAAATGCATGCTCTTGTTAAATATTTTTCAGACTACATGTAAGAAAACATACAAAATAAGATATAAAATAAATATTAATATAACAATGAATATATATATATAATTACTACTATGCAAAAACAAGCCAAACTGAGGAATGCAGTTAAGTATCTAAAGCAGGGGTGTCAAACTGCTGGCCCGCGGGCCGGTTTCATCATACCGGGGCCGCGCCCACCCCATTGCCGGCAATGGTGAAGAAGCTCCGATACATCGCGCGACGTCACGAGTTTGACATGCCTGATCTAAAGCTTAACAATACTAGCCCAGAATTGGATATTTAAACTCTAAATAGCCTATCTAGAAATCAAAATATTAATTTATATAAATACAGTGAAGATTGATATCGATGAAAGAACAGAAAACAGAAGTTAGATCATCTAGACATAATATGATTTTCCACTGATCAACCATCTCTTGCTAAAAGTCAGTTCCTGGGGATTATACATACAGCAGTGCAAAATATAGCAATTGTATATCTTGTTATGGGATCATAGTCTAGGGCTAATAAACAAGGAGAGACTTGAACTGCATGAGGAGATAGCAGCAATTCATATTTCCTCCCGAATTAGCACTGAAAACCATGTTCAAGAAATTTAACTTTTCCATCAATGTCCCAGATACATAATGTTTTATCTTCCCTCTAAAACTGTTGAAGTGGCAGGCAGAAACTTTATTTGGTCATTGACAAATAAAAGTACATTCAGTAAAACAAAACAATGCAGAACTATCCCCTAAAAACAAGAACTATTAGCAACCATTTGTGGGTGAAGTTTACACATAATGGAGCAAACTTTTGCTACTTGTAGAGAGCTAACTTCTAGATGGTTTAACAAATAGTTATCAGAGTCCCTGGGAAATTTAAATAAACTTGAAGGGAGGGTATCACACCTTGCAAGAGTTGAGGTTTCTAGTTTTAGCAACTCTTCTAGATTTAAATACTTCTAATTGCATAAGATGTGCCACAAGTACGATTGTGCACCTACATTTGTCAACGGCAAGATTTTAAAACCTATTTAGATCAACCTGGTGCTGATGTCCATATTCATCATTTCAATGCTGCAGGGACAGCAGTTGGAGGAAGGAAGACCAAGGGAACCCGACTTTATCATCAGAAATTGCTTCCAAACAGACTGAAATCTGTCCTCCAAAGAAGATGAACTGTGCCCAGAGAAAAATAATAGTTTTAGATAATCTTTAGTATAGATATCTATGGTCCAGCCTCCACTTTTACCAACACCAATGACTAAGACGAGACACCTGTATTTGATCTTCAAAATTTAGTTTGTTTGCTCAGTGGGATAGACCCAGCTGTACACTATAGAGCATCTGTTCCGATGTTTTTACTATAAATAACATACAACTCATTTTTGTTCACAATGGTAAGTACATTCCTTTGAACATTTTGGGCAATATAGGAATATGAAAAACCATCCCCAAATACCAAAAGATTATTTACCTACGTAATTTGCCTATTGGCGCACTAGGCATGCTCTCCTAGCAAAACTCTGGATTCTGGTCTTTTGATAGGTAATTTTCAATTTATCCCCTTACAAAATTATGTAAGAGCCTTCGATGCTCTTCTGAGACCTATATCAGTCTTAAATAATATAACCACATAGGACAGGGGTGTTAAACTGCCAGCCCACGGGCTGGATGCATCATAGTGAAACCGCGCCCACCTCATTGCCGGCAATGGCAAAAAAGTCATGATCTGTCACAACACGTCATATGACGTTGCGAGTTTGACACCCCTGACATAGGATGTAGTGGCTAGTTACGATACTAGGCTGCCAACTGGCAGGCCTGCATTTAAGGTCCGATTGCTGCCATGGGCCAGAGTGAGCTCCTGTCACATGCTTCAGCTCCTGCTGACACAGGAGTTTGAAATGGGCGACCACAAGTAGATGGGTACCACCTCAGTAGGCAATTTAATGGGGACACAAAAGGTGCTCCCAACTGAGCATCCCCCAGGCAACAGTGATGCCATTGGCTGATCCTTTCAAGGCTTCAGTGCTTCCAACATGGAAATGTAGTGTAGTGTAGTGTAGTATAGTACAATATATAACCACATCAGCTGTATACATTGTAATAGATTTCTCACTTAATTTAGAAGGATGAAAGTCCAAATTTGTTAGATAATCTGCCAAGTCTTATGTAAATATTAAACAATCGTGGGGCTAATATACTTCCCTGTTTAACCCTCTTTTTTGTTGGTAGAGTGGATGTTAAATTAGCTTGGGGAAATAATTGGTTTATGGCATGACACTGCTCTTGTCATTCTACCTTCCTCTTGACCTCAACCACAGATTCTTCTGCATGGGGTAACATTTGTCTTCAGCTTTATACCCTCATCAAGAATAATAATAATGTAATAGACACTGTACAATTGAGAAAGCTTCTAGCTTCTCCCACAACTTATCATAAAACGCTGACTTAATATCCCTGTATAAATTTACTATACTACTTGTCATCAGTATTTGTTTTGAATAGATAAACCTGGATGATTTGTTTTGAATAGATAAACCTGGATGCCACTTGTAAGAGAGTAAGGATGATTAAACTTGCCTACACATATACTCTATTCAAATAATTTTACCCTTATTCCAAATAAGCTAGTTTAAGGTAAACTACAATGATTACAATGTACTTAAGAACAATTTCTATCATTTAAAAAAATGAAAAATGTTCATTAACGGGACTAAACCTCTATTCCTACCAGTAGTTCTGGCCAAATTACCAGGCAGTACTTGCTGTTGGATTCTACAGAGTTCATTACAGTTCGCTACTATTGGATGGAATTGCCTGAAAATACAAGATTTGGCTGTAATACAACTTTAACCTAAGCTCCAAGGAAGATTAATGGAAAAGAGAGCAAAACATTATTTGCCTGTAATATCTATCCAGTTCTAAGGGCAACAAGTTCTCTTTGATTTCTTTAGTTGCTATATTTAAGGAATCATCTTTTTAAATATGCCTATTAATTTGTTAAAGCACAAAGAAAAAAAGAAAAGGCAAACATAAATGAAGCAAAAACCGAAAGCATGACATCATTAGGAGAGAATTTGTTCTACTGAATAAATGACACTTGTGAGAATTTATTCTCTCATACAGAAAGAGAGACTATCACTGCAGTAAAACATGGGCACTTTCTTCAAGAACTGCGTAATGTATGTTTTGGAAAACTGAATTATTACCTAAGTGTACTCACTAATTTTTCTTTAGTTTCTTACAACAATCCGCATTTTTCAAATAAGAAGCCACCATATGTGCACAATCACCACAGAAACACACAGTCATCACAAAATTCCTGATATTCCAGGAATCCTGCATCTCCTAATTTATTTCAAATACAAAATAATTACACAAATTTATAGATTCAAGGTTTATACAAAATGGTCTGTATTATTTATACATATTTTCAGATTCAAACTGGGAATTTAATCGAGTCTGATGAAATCATAAGTAACAGTAAAACAGATTTGTTATTGTATGCTAATACTGTATTAACATTAAAATAGATATTCATTGATATTAGAGGGGATTTTATGAACTGAAAGTTAAAGGATGCATATGATTTCAGGGAAACAAATACTTTGTATCAGAAAATGCATTCCAGTAGAATTCTGCTCTTTTCTTGAGTTCCAAGCATAGCATTCTTTTAATGGGCTGTACAATAAAACTTTTATGCTTTCTTACAAAGTTATCCTATTTCTGGACCCATTTGTAGATCACACAGCATGGTTCACTGAGTGCACTCTAAAAATAAAGCTGGATTTATTTGAATACCAGGATTCTTTCCCCAACACTGTTGAAATAAAGACAAAACTACAGAGACAAAATCCAGTATAGTTTCCAACAACAAAAATTTCCCAAATACTGTTGCAAAAATTCCTTCTACTGAAATGATTTGCTACAATAATAAAAAGCATACATTACATATAAAAAAGATACCAGTGTACTAAAAGTGACAGAAGTGAACTAGCAAATCCTTCAAAGCACATATTATATAAATGACTAGCATTTAAAAACATTTCCTGCTATAAAATGTAGGTCATTTACATTTATAAATCTGCGATTCTCCCCCCCGCTGAAACAAGTTTTCAAATAATTCTGCTATTCAACTCTGTACAGCTTGAAACCACAGTTCAAACTTAGTTTCCGTTTGACTTTTTGATTTCTTTCACTTGAATTAAATAAAGCTCATCAGCTGATAATTCCTATAGCAAAAAGTAATTTTATAAAAATAAACCATGACTCAATGCTCAACAGCAGTGTACAATATGAACACAGCTATTTTCTTTTATATTGCACAAATCTGATTTTATAGAGATGCATATTCGTATTTTCAATCGGCACAGAAATGGTGTGGGAGAAAAATCTTTTCTTCCTTCCAGGACACCGACACTGGTCATCTTCATCGTCTTACAGAAGTGCAATTGAGCCATTAGTTTCATAATGAATGTGTGTGGCAGGTGCAATACAGATCTAAAACTCTGTTCTTCCTGCAACTCCGATTGTGCTGTGTAAACAACATTATGCTTCAAACAGAAAAAAAATGTCGGATTTATTGATTAAAAACATTAACTTAAACAAAACTATTGAATTCCCCCAAACAGTTTTTGGAACTATCCTTATGCTACTTGTACAGTTAGCATGGTTAGGCATTATTGCTTACATACAGTACATCATATGCCTCCTGATATAAAGCAGTTCTATGATCTGTTTATATACAAGGTTCTTTTTTTTCCTTTTTAGTTTAAAAACAAGCTGTAAAAACATTACATACTTTACAGACAATACAAATTCCCACATTGGTACTCAAGTCTAACAAATGGAATGCATAACATTAATAAAACATCATAAAGGAAGACTGACAGTAAGTCCTTGATTGTCAAGACACATTTATATTTTATATATAAACTCTTAACTGTGCAGAATCAAAAGATTCAATCATAGGTACATCCTTATTTAATAACTCATATTTACAGAACGATATTGCATAAAAAAATAAAATAAACATTTACATATTTCTATTTTTCCATGTACTGGGGTAAAGAATGAAAGAAACAACTCTGAGAAAATTGCTTGTTTCAATTTGTGTCTACTACCAAAAGAACTCTCTCTCTCTCTCTCTCTCTTTTAATTATTATTGAAAAGAAAAACAATGATTTCTATATGTATAGCAAAATCAATTAGAAAATTTCCCTGAAACAAATTAATTGAAAAATAATGGAAGCTAAATTTAACGCAATGTTGTTTTTCATTCACTGTAATACTTCTTCAGGACATCCTCCTTGCACGCAAAAAGAATAGTTAAAAGTCCTGCATACCTAAAAAAAACATGCATTAACAGAAAATAAAAGCATTTCAAAAAGTTGCAAGGCTTCTGTTTGAGCAGAATTTAAGAAAATATAAACATCGTTTTTATTAATAATTGTATCAATTGGAAATATTACATATGAGGTTTTACCAAATGAAATACCCAGATCACAAACACATTTCTGTTTTCTAAATTTCTGCACTATATTCTAATATCTATATCTCCCTGCAACTTGAGTAAGAATTTCTACCCGACAAAATTTTAGGTTGCAAATTTACAAATACAAAGCAAGTTAATACTGAAATATTCAAGCAGGCTGATCTTGGATCCATTCTGGATCTTCTTCAAATATTCATGAAACATATTACACACATCATTAAAAATAATCTGAGCAAATATGGAACATATGTTGTATGTATCCAAGTGGAGCTATTTCTGAAGATAATCCCAAAACTATGGAAATAAAATCCAAAAGCTATCATTAAAACGTATTAATTCACACTATTGATTTGAATCCCCCTTTAAAATCACAAAATAAATAAGGAAAAAAAGCAAGCATATGACATTATAATGTATTTCATTCATTTTGACCAGTCTCTTAATTTGCAGCACTTACACAAATGCTCTGCAATATGTTTGTAAAAAGTTACAGTCATAGTTTTATCTCTACTACATGACTTTACACCACTCAAGAGAAACAAGGGAAAAACCAGCTTGGGAATTATCAGATATTCCACAGAAATCACAAAAACATTTTAGGTTTCAACAAATCGCTTGTTCTCTCGAAATATTGTGGCAACCTGCTTTACCTTGGAATCTATATTAAAAGTTTTAGACCAATTTCAGAAAAAGCAAGAAAGGTGATCTAACATAAATGAAAAACAAATCATTCTAACTGTTCTTCAGACATGTAGTGCACTGCAGTTCATCCTGTTGTTTCTCTTTAAATAAATCATTCTTGGTAAATTATATAGCCTGAGTCATTGAGCCACCCCCCCAAAAAAAATTGATAAGGGAGCTATTTCAGCTCTAAATCAAAAGCCAATTCCTTCATTTACAATTTTTTTAAAGACTTTGAGATCCAGCATGTATCCAAATATGAACTATTGAAGGTAGATTTTTTTTTAAATTAAGTAGTATATTTCTGTTTAAAGATGACACCAAAGGATACAGTCAACCAAACTGTAAATATACAGGATTTTAGGACCTTAGCTAAAATGTCCTAAATAAAATGTAATAAAACTTTATTCTAGCAAAATATAGTTTTATTAGCAGTATCTCACAATGTACTGTGTGCATCAGATAGACCTGTAAAATTGCCTAATCCTAGTTAATTTAGAAAGCTGCTTTTAGGTAAAAAGTAATTTGGGATCTTACATGATTTTTATGGACAGGATCACAAACACCAATACTAATGCTTCTACTCATACATGAGGTGTTTCATGTATACTCCATCTATGCCACTTTGGGCTTAAACATTTCTTGCTAAAGCACCCCTTCTCCAATTAGTAAATGCTGCAGATTTAATGATGCTATGGAGTAACTTCCTTCAATGCATCTCAAGAAGCCGTCATAATCAAGCATTCTGGTGTTTGTAGCCATGCACACAAAGCATTTTGGATGTCTGCTACAGTTCATTCTGCCTCCCTTTACGGCAGGGATAGTCAACCTTGGCTCTTTTATGACTCGTGGACTTCAACTCCCAGACTTCCTGAGCCAGCTGTGTTGGCTCAAGAATTCTGGGAGTTGAAGTCCACGAGTCATAAAAGATCCAGGGTTGACTGCCCCTGCTTTACGGTGTTCATTTTTTAATGTTAGGTATGTTCATAGGAAATAAACACTTACATTTCCTCCACACACCTTGGGTTCCTCTTAGCTATCCGCAAATGGCTGCAAACTTTCCTAGCTTTTTATTCCAGCTACTGAACATGTCTACACTGTTTTACTTGCCAATCTTGCTTACCTTACTGAAACATAATCTATTGTTAACTAAATAAATAAGGGAACACTGAGATATCGTGCTGGTAAATGCTTAGTTAAAATTAACACGCTATTGGGGCACAGATACAACTAGCAAAAGGAAAAATAAAAGATTAATTCTTTAGAAGTACTTGTGTATAACTGGATCATCATTAGGATTATTTAATTGGTTATTTAAATTTGTAGGCACTGTGTAGAGGAAAATGGGGTGCAACAGCCTAACTGTGATGGAAAGGAATGCACAATGAATGTTGAGACTATGAATCTACGAAGATTCACAAGTAGATTTAAAGAGATTATTTTGCCATCCAGAACTCTTTAAGTTCTACTGAAGAAATAGAGGAGGAAAACTGCCAATGGGATAGGAAGCTGTGTTTCATTAAAAGTCACAATTACTCTGGATTTTTTTTTCTTAACCAAATGTTGAAAGAACTCTGGTTTCTTAGGTTTTGTGAGAGACAATAGCAAGGAATATATCTTAAAATGATATGTGCATCCTTCTTCCCAATCTGAATTATTTTTATTTGAGAAACAGAAGCACATTCCTAACACTCAGCCTTTCGGTAATACTACTTAAAAGTTTTCTATTAATGGATACATAGAATAGAATTCATGGAAAGAATAAAATATTTATTCTATTACAGACCGAAATAAAATTCATTTTTCAGTTTTAAAAACGTTTACGTCATCCCAACATTTATGTTAAGTAAAACCATGCCATTTTAAAAAGTGTATATAGAATGATTGCAGCACACTGTTTAGCTCAGAACAATTTTATAGGGAAAATGGGAAAGGGATAAAATTTACGCTTTATTGTGTATGAAATATATTAAAATAGGGACTGTATAGCTTTCTATCACTAACACTGTTCACCGGCTCTGGCTGGCAAAACTATAGTGAAATTGCTCATTCAGGTTAAGAGCTGCAGTAAGAATAACTGCTTTAGAGAAAGTTTACAGTATCTAACAAGCTGAAGTGCCAAGTGTTTCTGGGTAAGCAAAACATTTTGTGGATGTTAAGGCATCCCCTTCAGTTTCATTGCTAATTGTTTAAAAAATCCTACGATGTAAGGTGAAAATAATGCTGGATAATGAGCCTAAAAGTCAAAAATACTTTAATTTTTTTTTAAAGGAGAAATATGAGGAAGGATCTAAGTGCTCTAATGTTAATTATTGCAAATTTGTAGGATGAAATAGTTAAAATTTAAATCCTGGACTTTTATCATTTATATATTAACATTACAGAACTGGGAACATAGACTGCAAAGCGTTTAGCTAAAATCTAACCATCTGATTAACTGTCATCACTGGTAAAAATTAATTAAAATTTAAATGCATGAATAATAGGGACTTAGCTTTTAAATAACTTTTAATTAATCAAACATTTAAATAGGAAAATGTGTCTAGCAAACATCATTA
This sequence comes from Trimeresurus albolabris, assembly GCA_032467975.1. Lineage (NCBI taxonomy): Eukaryota > Metazoa > Chordata > Lepidosauria > Squamata > Viperidae > Trimeresurus > Trimeresurus albolabris. The sequence goes on from JANHFS010002331.1 coordinate 166,082, forward strand.
TTTTCATTAAAGTGTATTAAAGGAAACCAATAAAAGGGTTATTATGTGGATTTAACAGAATTTTTTAAAAAATAAGTCCCCCCCCCCAATGCTTTGTAGCTTCTGACTACAATCTCCTGACATTTAAACTTTTGGATTTGTACAGCTTATTCATATTCCCTGATGAAGTGCAATAACTAGATTAATTGGGAAATGCAATATGAATAATTTCATAATGATTATTTTCTCCCAAATAATCAAAGTTACCAAACTAGGAAATTATTATAGGAGAGATATTTTAACTGGATTTTTTTTTTTTTGGTTTGCTTCATTTTTTTTTAATCAATCTCAACACAGCAAATTCCTGATCTCAAAAAAGGAAACAGCCACCTGCCTTTTCAGTGGACGCCCACTTATAAGGCAATTCCAAAAAAATGACAATTAATTAAAAAAAAGTAATTATTAATATGCTGTACCAGCTTACTTTTTCATTATAACACAAGGCCTTAAATCTGTATAGGAGCCATCTTATACAGAAGACACTCATTCTCAACAGACCTGTGGTAAAGTGCCAATGTTATTTCTACAGATTTTCTTAGCCAAATGTTTGGCTTGTGGTCGCATCGGGTGATGAGTTCATCCCTGCCCGAGCATCATTTACATTCACCAAAGGAAATTCTGGGAAATCAGCACTTCCCCCCGGTCCCCGCAGGTTCACTTGTCCATTAGCAGTATTAAACTGAGATGATAAGCCAGCTCGTGTTCCATGATACTGAGCCCTGAATGGTTGCTCAAACGAGCCTATCTGATATGCTTGATGGACAGGCTGTGCCTCTGCCTTCTTCTGAGAGGTCACTTGTTCCAAGAAGTCCTGGGTAGAGGATGATGAAGAGTGATTTGGCTCATCACCTGAAAAGGGAAAAGAGTGCTGGGAATCGCCAACAATCAGTCCAAAGTGAGACTTGTCTGGAGTTGTTCTGAGGGGAGAGTTCATTCCCGATCGAAAACTGTTAACAGGTATAGATGCATAGACCTGTTTGTCAATAGCAGAGAATGCTGGTTGCCCTGTAAGAGACTGGTTGTCATTCACAAAATTAAGGCTTGAGTTGTTCAAATAGGCATCATTTTGGCTCGTCCTGTCCAAAGCTTGCTGCAAAAACTTGGAATATTCCTGTAACATGCTGGCTTTGTCAGAGGAGGAACCTTGAGAACTTGTTCCAACGTTCTCCGTTTGAGTAACCTCTGACACTTCAGAAGAATTTATAGATATGCTGGAAGTCACTTCAGTATCAGCCACATTGAAAGCGATTTCATGCTGGCCATTGGCTTTATGCGAATAATGGTCTAAAAGAGTTTGAAGTACTTCATCTGGAATGACACTTTTGTCATGGTTTCCTTTAATCTCCACATTCAGTGCTGATGTATCCAATATTGATGCTGTGCTACCTTCATCTATCACGCTTGCTACAGCAGCCTGGGTGACTGATGGCTGTGAAGCAATAGTGCCAACATTCAAAGCATATTCCCTGCTGTTACTATTAGCCGCTTGGAGATACCGCCTTTTCTTTAAAAACTGCATTGCATCGTCATAGTTTGTACTGCTGTGGACGGGTTTACTGGGCCCTTCCTGTAAAGAATCAACCTGGTCAATATCAGCATTGCCTTCAGCCTCCAGTAAGCCTTGTTTATCCACAAGATCGAAGGCATATTTTGAAACCTTGCTGTCTTCATAAGAAGCTAGGGATGAAATGGTCTGACTATGCTCCAGTGGCTGCTTGAGGTTTCTCTTACTGTTAATCTTTTTGAGCACGAGTTTAGGTGGGTGTATTTCTCCAGAATTTGCTTCCTGTAAATGACCTCCAGTGACAGAAGAATGGGGCATCTCAACTGCATATTCCGCCACCATATATTCATCCTTTATTTTAGTACTGCCAGCATACAACGGCAAGAAATCATTCTTATCTTTCCTATGTTCAGATTTGTCTGTCCCAGTTTCTTTATCCATCCCGGAAGATTTCAATTTCTCAGTTTTTTGCCTCTTCTTTTTTGGCAAAGAACAGTCTTTCAAAGATATAGGGAAGCCTTGATCTTCATCAGGAGTCAAAAGGCCAACTCTGGTGGCACTTCTATTGGGTTTCTTGTCACGGTTTTCATGGCACATACGTTTGTGTTTCAGTACACGATCAGTCCTTGAGAAGAACTACAAGGAACATGATTTGGATTAGAGAAGAAAAAAGAAGCTTTTGGCCAATTTAGTTTTTGACATGGGAAAGTCTCCATAAGTCATATTGCTAACATGATAATTTAAAAAATTCCCAGAAAGGCACTACAGACAGAAATTGCTGTGTGAAACCCCACCATGTCAAAAGATACGGCTCAGAATTTATGTTAAAACAATTTTAAGTTATTACAAAAATCAACCTTCTAATTCTGTTCAACAATACTGATTTGTCTCAGCTTCTCTGCTCTCATTTTTTTCTGTAGCTAAAAATATGGTCCCTCAAGGGTTTATGGTTTTCCTTGTTGAATAATCATTCAACCAGATTCAAGTAAAGGTTTTGAAAAATTAAATGTACAAATAACGTAACAATAAATGTGTTCCTCTTCTACAAGACACACATTAACATCAACTACTATAATACAGTTTGTCCTTGCTTACCAATGGTAATTGGTACTGGGAACTCTGTCACTAAGCAACACATTCATAAGACCGACATGTGGCCATGCGGTTCCATGCAGTTGCATTGTATCTTGTGATTATCATTTGCGACTTCCCAATGGCTTCCCCATTGATTTTGCTTCTGGAAAGCTGGCAGTGAAGGTCACAGATGTTAATCGCATGACCACAGGATATTGCGATGGCCACAACTACAAGAGTCCATTGTAATTACCCCTCGTTCAGCAATGTTAATTTTTTTTAAATTTTCAACAGTCAGTGATTGAATGGATGGTAAACAAGGACTACCTGTACTACCTGTACAAGTTCCTTACTTTGTTTATATTTATTTCCTGGATATACAATACTGCGATGAATTACATACAGTCATATTAGTCAAACAGTTCTGACAATTTTCACTGAATCTTTCTTTTGTCCTTCTCTAATTACCTGCAAGCAGTATTCACACTGATAAGGCTTCTCTCCACTATGAGTTCTCTTATGTCTTTCCATGTGATACTTCTGTATGAATCTCATGCCACATTCATCACATCGAAATGGTTTCTCACCTAAGAATAAAATAGAAAGAATTGTTAAATAAATGAGAAATAAGATCTATGTATGTTTCCATATTAACTTGCAGTAATTTTTTATTCTCAAATACAATTAAGATACCACCGCAAAACCTGACACGAAAATGCCATAATATTCAGAACATACAATCTGGAAGAAAACCAGCGTTGAATATATTTATTTTCATTCAAGTGTCTCAGAACTAGAAATGTAAAACAAGTATCAGACACATATTCTTTCCTAAAAAGTTTTTGACACAAAGAGCTATGCGATGGTGGTGGTGTGGTGGTGGGGGATATTTCTTTACCATCTAGCAATTTAAAAATAGTAAACTTTTGTACAAAAAAATGTTGCATTTAAGATTTCCTATTATTTTTTCCTCACTTTTGTAAGGAGATCAAGTAACCATACTAGCTTTGAATACACTGTAGTCATTTGTTAACTAATCAAGTATCCTAATTCTACATTTGTTTAGTTAGGCAATATGGAAAGAAAGTAAATTCCTAATTTACATACTCACTTCCTCAGTCTTCCTGGAGAAAATGTATAGTATCTTTAATATCATTTTAGATAAATCAAATTTCTCTCTGAACATTCTTTAAACTACTCCTGAAGAAAGGAAGTAATTCCATGTCAAATCAAGAAAACATAGTCCTTGAGGGTTGTGTGACTATCACGAATTTTCTTGAAAATGTACACAAACATAAAAGCTTGAACCCTATATCTATAGTTTTTAAACCCTTTTTTAAAATGGCCTTCTGGGATCTAAATTTCAGTCTCTCAAATATATGCTAAAGGTTATCTTTTTCCATAAAACACATCCTTATTTGTTTTGCCTGAAAATGAGATGTACACCATCCACAACAATTAATGAAGTCTGTTAACTTCAATTCTTTAAATAGTGATAATTGCTCTGCTATATTTTCAAAACTACCACAACGGATAACCAAACATTTCAGAGAAAAATCAGGTTTTTTGCACATTTCTTTTTGATTATCTGCTATCTGCTTATCAAATCTGATCTCCAATTTTACATTACTCTCTATTTTTCACAAAGATAACAGCTCCCAATGGAATCAAAACTCTTAAGGAAAATAAAATTGGAGCAACTGTACTTTTCTTCTAGTTGCCAGTTCTAATCCGATACTGGAAATAACTTTATGTCATCAAATTTATATTTTTATATACAGTAGGTAGCCCTCAATTTACGACAGTTCATTTCGTGACCGTTTGAAGTTACAACAGCCCGGGAAAAAAGAGACTTATCACCGTTTTTCACACATTGCAACATCCCCATAGTCATGGGATCAAAATTCCGATGCTTGGCAACTGACTCATATTTATGACAGCTGCAGTATTCTGGGATCATGTGATTGCCTTTTGTGACCTTCTGACAAGCAAAGTCAATGGGGAAGCCAGATTCACTTAACAACTGTGTTACTAACTTAACAACTGCAGTGATTAATTTAACAATTGTGGCGAGAACAGTTGCAAAATGGGGCACAATTCACTTAACAATTGTCTTGCTTAGCAAAAAAAATTTGGACTTAATTGTGGTAGTAGGTAGAGGACTACCTGTATATCATTCATCCTAGCCTTCTAGCTATGTCATACACTGTTTTTTTCAGAGCCCCTTCCCCCCCCTTGCTCTGGTGTGCCTTTAATTATGAGTCAGCATTGTGAGATCACTGTGCTGAGTGCCGGTCAGCAGCTGGGCAGGTTCCCCATCATTAGTTATTTCTAGTTCTGGGAATTATGGGACTCCCCAACCTGCCCATAGAAACTTTTGGTGCACTGATTGTGCCACTTCAGTTACACAGGAGCCAACATTTGAAGACTGAATATCTTACATTACTACTTATATCAAAGCAATCTCCTCTTGTAACTCGGGATGGTGTACAGTACCAACCATTTGTGGGGAAAGACAACATAAAGGATGCAAGACAGATAGGCAGGAAAAAATAATCTTATAAAATAAAATTTGAGAGCATTGTTAGTATGAAGATTCCACAGAGATTTTAAATAATGCACAGAATTAAAACTCCATTGAAACAGAGCCAGCCACAAATTTCTCCTTCCTACGGAGGGACTTCCACAGTTGAGATGCTACTACTAAAAATGTCTGTCTTGAATGATGCTGTGGCAAAAAAAAAAAAAAAGTGTTCTAATTTTTAACCATTCTCCTTCAATTGACTGGAAAAGTTATTTCAAATAACTCTTAATATGGAGGAAAGAAAGGTGAAATGTTCATGTGTGGGAGGTAGCTTTCCACAATTATTTCACTGAGAAGAGACCAGGTCTCTCTCTCTCTCTCTCTCTCTCCCTTCCTCCCTCCCTCTCTCTCTCTCTCTCTCTCTCTCTCTCTCTCTCTCTCTCTCTCTGTGTCATGCATTGCAATCT
>JANHFS010002331.1:180909-194789 GCA_032467975.1 Trimeresurus albolabris
TGGCCCAGCTCAAGGGAGGTAAGGCACCCGCCGGAAAAGGGAAAAAAAATGGCGGACAGCCTTGCTTGGCGACCCCCATGAAATGGTCGATCGACCCCAAATGGGGTCCTGACCCATAGGTTGAGAACCACTGGTTTAAATGGAAGGGACCCAGAGCATGTCCTCCTTGCTAGATCTGATGAGGAAAGCCGAAACAGTGAGAGAATCTGGGTTTCATCACTTCCAATATGCACAGTCTTTCTTGGATTGTTTGGAACATGTTTGTATATTTTACAATGGAATGCACTTTTGGAAACTTAAAAGTTCATAAAAAATAAATTTTAACGATAGCGTGACCGGTATCCTTTGTTTATTTATTTAAATGTATTTGCTGCCCATCTCTTTTCGAAGCGACTCTGGGTGGCTATTTAAAATAGTTGTGACTCCTTTACACAATGAAGTCGATGTCCAACGAGCAGAAGCATTGATATTACAAAATGCCTATTGTCTATTGCGGGGGAAGCACAATCCTTGAGCATGTCTGCTACCAGCTTCCATTTTTGGAGGATGAGATTGAAAAGTTCAGGGGAAAAGCTTGAATGTCATTTTTAAGCCTGTGTTTTTAAACGTCAGCTACTTTAAGATGCATGAATTTGAACTCCAGAATTCCCCAACTAGTACAAAAAGATTGCACCCTGTTGGTCTGAACATATATTGGATAACAAGCCAATATTTTACAGATCCAACAAGTACGGCCATGTAATATTGGAGTATGTAGTTAGAATGGGTGACAGTTTTTCAGTCATTTGTCATTTTTTAAAACATCATCCAATAGTTAAGAACTTGGTGTATCATTTGGCATTTTCTGTAAAAGTTCTAGACAAGTTATTACTAAAATTTAAAAATAATACCAGGCTGTTAGGGATCAATTTACAGTGACATTATTTCTTCCTCAAACTCCTAGGAATAATACAATGGTTTGACGCATGGGCAAGAATTGTCTTACTTGCAGAAATGTGCTAACTGACTCTTTTGCCCAGAAGCATTCTATTTTTGGAAAACACTGAAGAACATATTTGATGGTGAAAATGTACTGGTAATTTCCACTTCTCTAAAGCAAGACTATACTAGGACTAGTAGTTACACTGGTAACAGTGTGATGGCTAATTTATTTACTTCCATCAGGGAAGTAGAAAATATGGCCCTCCAAATCTTGCTGAGCTGCAGTTTTCTATCTACTGTGACCGATGTTGAGGGACATGGTCCCACACCTTCACCTACAAAATGTCGTCCCATCACTAGTAGTAATACAGATTCACTGTATTATCTTGAAAGAAGCATCAGGTAATAACGATGAATCTTAAATCATTATCGCTTTCCTCAAACAGTACCATATATACTTGTGGATCAACCATTCATGGATAAGCCAACCCTTGAATTTTTAACCACAATACCATGAAATATGTAAGCATATTCACCTTTCTCATAGCAGTTTGGTTAAAAATTTGAGGGCTGATTTATCCACGTATGTGCTTACACCTTAATGTATACAGGAAATTGATGATGATGATGATTTTATCCATTCAATTGTGTCCAACTCTTGGCAATTCTATGGGCCAAGTCTCTCCACATCTTCTGATCTTGCACTATTTCTTTGAGTTTTTCTATGCTCTGGCTGGTGTCAGCTTTGATGGTGTCTAGCCATCTTGTTCTTTGGCAGCTTGGTTTCCTTTTATCGCTAACTCTTCCTCACATAGCTGTTTTCTTCAGTGAATACAGGAAATATAGGTATTTTTTAAAAAGTATTACGATATATATTTACAGATAAGGCCATCCAAACATGTTTTTTAAGTGTGGCTTATCCACAAGTATATGCAGTCATTGACATAGCAACCCAATGTGGCTGAGATATGCATAGTGAGAATCTGTGGCTCAACCAAAATTGTTGTTGTTGTTCAGTCGCTAAGTCATGTCCAACTCTTCACAACCCCAAGGACCATAGCACACCGGGCTTCCCTGTCCTCCATTGTTTCCCTGAGTCTGCCCAAACCCATGCCCACTGTGTTGATGACACTATCGAACTATCCCATAAGATAACCTTTATTGTCATTTTTTTTACTGTGGGCACAATGGCACACATCAAAAATGAAATTTAGTTGCCCGTTCTCAAAGTGAACACATACATGACACACACTTAACAAACTATATAAAACATATGTATAGACCACAACCCTACATATGCATAACAAATATTAAACATTGTCCATCTTGAAAATATAACGGAAGGAGGAAGCTTGAGAGTTCACAAGGTTAATGCTGTATGGAATGAAACTATGGCTGAATCTGGATGTTCTGCTACGGATAAGGTCCCTTCCAACCCTATGATTCTATGTAAATAATGAAGTAGAACAGCTAGAAACATGTTGATACTATTGCTGCCGTAACATTTTTTTCTCTTAATACTGGCATCCTGCAACAAGTTTAAATGACCTTTCTGGGACACCTAAGGAAAAAAAAAAACAAGCAGCAAAATAAGCTTCAAAGAGAGTGGGTGGATGAGTGTTTGCTTGCAACTCAAAAACTTTTTGCTTACAAATACCTACCAACTGCAAAGTTGCTGTTTTTGTTTTACTTTGTTTTTTGGGAGAGCCATGGTGATGTCATCGGGCGTAATTTGGTCGTTTTGCTTGCAGATTTTTAGTGAAATTTTAAGGTTTCTCTCAAAGGAACACCATTTTTAGGCTTAATTACATGTTCACGAATAAGCGGTATGCTGATTCACCTTGCCCGACAGCCTCAGTCAGGCTTCTCTGTCCGGCAAAAGCAGCTAGACGAACCAGCCCAGCCCATGCTATCTTTAACCTTCTGTGTGAACTATGAATTTTGTCTTTAGTATAATTGCTAAATAATGATACTAAACAAGGCACATGCTGAAATTTCACTAGAACTGCTGCTTTGAACACACAAATCTAAACCTGGGGATTCTTAATCCCTAACCACATATATGAAACACAGCAGAAGGCATATTAACTGTCATGCTCTAATTGGGTTAAATTATAATTTTCAAAGCCATTGTTTAAAAAGACCTCTTAAGTAGCACCCAGATGCCACTTTTTGCAGGCAATTTTGAAATCTAGTTTATACAATACCAAGAAAGTCTGAAGGGCAATATAGAGAAGGAGAACCTGTTTTTTTCCCCAGTATTTTCAGATGATGAATGAAACAACTATGTGAAATGTTTAACTGGTTCTGCATACAGTTAATGAAAAGTTAAGAAACTGAATTAAACAAGAGAAAATATTTTCAACAGTGATTATTTTCAACAGAGACAACATTTGACATTCTCAAGCAAGCTTAAATCTCACAGTATGAAACTTCCCACTTAGGACATACTGCTGAGCGGAAATTAATGAGAACAAATAATTGGAGTTCACATTTGCAAATGGCCACGGTGAAACAGGGAGTCTGAATTAAAAAATACGTGTTTCATTCCCAAGGTCTTACGCATTTTTGACTTGAGTTAATGGAAGGAAACTCAAGATGTAAAACCTTAAATAATAAGTTTCAGATCAAGAAAATGTGTTTTGAAATACTACATCTATCCTTATCACCTGTTCACTGTAAGGTAATTATTTCATTTCAGATACACACAATGATTACTTTCAGCACTAAGGCATTGCAGGGATAAAAATAAAGTCCATAAAATGCAGTGTTATTTAATTTGTCTCACTACTAAGCCCTTATTAAAGCTGTGTTATTCATCTCAGTATTCATTGGTAAATGGTCTTTGTAGAGCATTATTATAAAAAAAAATATTCAGAGAAGGGCTTTCCTGAGATGTGAAAGTACACCAAAGGCTTATGCCAGTGATGGCAAACCTTTTAGAGACCGAGTGCCCAAAACCCGCCCCCCTGTCCCTGCTCCGCCTCCCACCCTGCCTGCTCCGCCCCCACCTGCACCCAGTCCTGCCCGCCTGCAGGGCCACCCACCGCCTCCATGGCCCGCCGCAGATCGCCCAGGCGGCCCTGCAGCGCCCTGGCAACCACCCACACCCTGCAATATCATCTGCGCGCGATGGGGCGCAAAGGCGGAGTCTTGTCCCTGCTGCCTGACTGCCATGTCCTTGGCTGCGCTGCTCTGTGCAAGCCGCGCCTGGGGGCGACTCTCCTCCGGGGGGGCTGCTGGTGAGGAGAGGGTCACGAGGGGAGGAAGGGCTGAGGTGACAGCACATGTGCCCACAGAGAGGGCTCTGAGTGCCGCCTTTGGCATGTGTGCCATAGGTTCACCACCATGGGCTTATGCTATGAAAAGAAGTTCAAAGAAACATGCCATGAATATCTTTCAGACCTTCTTTGCTTTAGAACTGTTGCTAGGTGAATCTAATTATTGGCAGATATTATTTCCAATGGAATGGATTGATTCCATGGTGAATCACCATGCCCTTTAATTACCAGGTCTTTAATTAATTGTCTTACCTTTGCTGGGGAACGCTGCTTTCTTTTCTTTTTCTTTTGCATATCTATACCTTCTCGCATTAGCTTTTTGTCCCGTTTCTGCTGCTCAGTCACATCAGTAAATGTAATTTCTTGTTTCACACTGATCTGCTAAAATAGCAATTGCAGCATGTTTTAAGAAATAATGGCAATTCACTTGAAAGGGCTCAGTACCTTTTTATTATGTTGGATTTTGGGGGGGGGGGAGAATAACTTTGTTTATTTAATGTTCTACTGGCATTGCCCTGTTGTGTTATACTTCAAATACAGTTATACTTGAATTATGTGCCATACATACAAATAAAACCTTGATTTAGTGGAACAAATAGAGGCCGTGTCTATTATTGTTAATTGCATTAAATCAGATAGGATATCATCAGTAGTGGTATAACTACACAAATTATGCAGATTTCAGTAATGATATTATTAAATGATGTAAGATGACACAAATACAATGAAAATTTTGTCCACTGCATCTGATGTCCATTGCATTAAAATCTGTTAAACTGAGCATTTGCTGAAACATGTTTAATTAAACACTTAAAACAGATAAACCATTTTTAATTTCTTATTCATGACAATACAAAAAAGTAAATTCTCCCTCAAATTAAGCTCAATTTCTGATGCCTACATGGACATGATTACATGGACACATCTGTCCTGTTTTCTTGGCAATGATATTGAAGTCATTAGCACAGACCTCTTCCCACATGTTTATTACTTCTCGATATTGTGAAGCCTGGATGGTCTGTCTCCTTTTCAAATATTAACCAAGTTCTTGTTTAGCTTTACAAGTTGAGATTAAATCAACTAGGACCTGAGATCTGCTATCTTAGTCACAATATGCAGGAATGCCAATTCTGCAGTGGAAACTTGGCCTAGAAATTGGTCCATTGCTCAAAAGGGCAGTAACTGATACCTCAGTCATAATGTTTTTAATCTAAATTTTTGATTGCTACTGCTGTAGAGTTGCTATATAAATCTCAAAAGAATGTGAAGTTCTAGAATGTCTATGACTGAAATCAGTGTAATTTTTCCTACAGAATAGCAATTATTGTAATTTTTTAATGTTTTTTTTAAAAAGTCAACTTACATTCAAAGCAAGTGTTAAAATCAAAACAGGTTATTTCCCACAGAGAAGACGCAAATGTGTTCAGTTTGGCATTAAGATTTAGACATGTGGCTTTGTTCTACATAACTGTTTATAATAAAATCCTCATGTTGTATATCCTATATCTCATTTCCCTTCTCAAGATTTTTTTAAAAAACCTTCAATTGTAAGATCACAAGGCAAAATTTTACAACATATATAATGAATTAAAACATACACGTAGCCCTTGCTTAGCAGCTGCCTTGAGTAATGACTATCTGAAGCTATGATGATGATAAAAAAAGTAATTTTGTAACCAATACCCACATTTACAAACTTTGCAATGTCTTTCTCTCTCACTCATGTGTTTGTCAATACAGTCAGTTAGCATATGCCACCCAATGCCTGATCTATTTTTTCTCTCCTCCCTTCCAGCAGGTGGGAGAGATTGCCTACGCAAGCTAGTTGTTCCTGAACCCACTTTTTCCGTAGTGTAACTCCTCCCTAAAAAGTGCTAAGGCAAGTTAACAAACTCAGATCTGTGACCTTAATTAGCAGGCTTAATAGCTGCTGCCTGTAACTGACAAGACTTTAATCCCTTTCACAATTTTGACTTTTGTTTGCCTCCTAAGTAGTTCATGCTGAGAGCAGCCAGCATACTGGGCAAATAGCTGGCATAAGCATATTGCTTTCAATATGTATTTCCCATTGTGTGTCTCCATATTTTCCTATAATTTCTCCTTTTCCAGTGAATATATAAACACTACTTCCCTTCTTGCTGTTTATCCCAGCCTCAGAGTGAGTGTTCCAAAGGGAGGGGGAGAGGGGGAAGTTCCCCATTGTTTGGCTGAGCTGGCTGTTTGCGGTTGTAGCCTTATGACACAGTAAAACAAAAGAAAGAAAGCTGAAGTAAAAATATAAGCACAATCACACTCATTTAATTTTCTACTTAGTGATCACTTTGCTTAATGACCTTGTTGTTGGTTCTAATTGTGGTCACTAAATGAGGGCCACCTGTACTTGCTAATTCTCAAGTTCAGAAATTCTTCAATTATAATGAACAAGGCTGAATTTTTGTTTCACCTTTTCAGAATCAAGATCCCCAAGTCTTGAGTTACCAAGGTTTGCCTACACACATATAATTTTTATATGGTGAATGTAAATTCATACCTAGGTTCCATAAACTTTAGATCTGACATGCATCAAGGGGTGAATTTTACTGTGTAAAATCATCTCATAACCCTATAATCTTCTTTGAAGTTTATTTTCAGTAGACATTTCTTTTTGGTAAAAAGCAGATATAAAAATAACCCACAATCATGAAGAATTGTCCCCTGATAAAGTTTTTGTAAATCTTCCATTGCTTTTTTTATTATAAAACAAAATTTCATTAACATTAGTAAAATAGTTTGGCTCCAAGAGCACAATAGTGCTTGTAAAATGTTCGTAACAGCTATCTTAGCTACTGTCTTTCATTCAGGATCAAAATCATCTTGTATATATACAAAAAGTACAGTGCCCCAGCAGGGTTTTCAGACAGCTCTCATCACACCATGCACTTCCACTACCTTGTTCCCCACTACATTCCTAATCCCTTACTTTAATTACTATGTTTGTTAGCTCTTTTGCCTTCTTTCAGTCCTTATCAGTGCCTTCCTGCCCATTCTCCTCCAATCCCATTCATTTATTCATCTGCTTAACGGCCAAAACTTTTCTAAGTATTCCAAAATGAAAAAGAAAATAAACCTGCAAGTCTAGAGAAGGAGAGTGTCTGGAGTTTAATAGAGGGAAAAACTATTTTTCAAAGCCATAATCCCATGAGCAATTTTAAGAACCACTACTCTTTAAAACAGGGGTCCCAACCTATGGTCCGCAGCCCGCTACCGGACCATGGCCTCCTGGCCACCGGGAATAACTGGTGAGCCCCTCCCATTCCTGGTAGCATCGCCGCGCAGGTGCTAGCAGCCCCATTTGCGCATGCGCAGGGATGCTAGCACCACCATTGATCACGTGGGTGCCAGCGGCCTGTTTGCGCATGCATGGGGGCACCAGCAGCCCGTTTGCACATGCGGGTGGGCACAAGTGGCCCGTTTGCGCATGCATACGGGTTCCAGCAGCCCATTCACGCATGCATACAGGTACCAGTACATGTGCCATGGGGACGCGTGGCCCACTTGCGTGTGCATGTGCACACTAACGCTTCCATCATATGTGCGTCCATTTGCGCATGCATGCATGGGGATGCAACGCATGCACATTTCCCTTACTCCTCCCTTTCCTTCCGGGCCATCAAGCTGGAAAGTTTGGGGAACTCTGCTTTAGACCACAGAGAAGAGGCCAGAAAGGCCCTTAATGATAAATACATAGTAGCAAAGATGCACACACCTAGAAAAACTGGATGAAGTTATCTTAGAACAACCTTTTAAAAATATATTTCTTCCCACTATTGACTTCAAACCAAATCCGTCATTGATTAATGAAATAGCCATACACCACTGCCTTTTTTTCCCCATGTTTACCCTTTGCTTACAGTTTGAAGCAAAACTGCAGGCAAAATGAGTGAAAAGAAAAATACTTACAGGAACATTGACTGCATAATGAAGCCCTTGGGGGAGTCTGTCTTGTCCCTCTATGTCATCATCATTTTTCACCGTCTCTTCATGAACCATAAGTTCATCATGTGGGATCATTTCTTGCGGTCGGAGTTCACTTTCTTGTAAAACGTCATCTGCAGAAAGGATTTCTTGACGTGCCATAACCCGGTCTTGAAGCACTGCTCCTTGCCGTTCCACAGAAATTGCCGACTGATCAGAGGTGGCACCCATTCCAACCATATCCCTCGATGACTGCATCTGTTCTATGCTACCACATTTAAGAAACAATCCTCCTAGCTTATCTTCAATGTTCATTCTTAAGTGCAGTAACCTATAAGAATGGAATTAATAAACTGAATTGAAAACTAGATATGAGATACAAACATAAGACTTGCTGACAGCCCTGCTGAAAGGAATATTTCCTGGCTAAGTACAGTATAAGGAACACAATATACTTTACTGATGAGACAAAATCTAACTACAGGAGATTTGTCAATCCCCTCCCAGAAAATGAAGTACATCCCCCCCCCAACAAATAAGATACTTCAGGTAACCTTTCAATCTCAAACCTAGCATATACAAAATGAAAACCATATATGTTATTACAAAAATACAGAACAGGATGTATTTGCCCCAGATATTTAGCATTAAGGCACTGAGTTTCTTGCAGAATGTCAGAGTGCACTCCTATATCACTGGGAGTCATAGGACATTCAGAAGATTTCCTCTTCCAAGAATGGGGTGAGGATCTGACTTCCGAGGCGGGGGAGGGGGGACAAAACCTAGCATTGATTCCCATCTCCCAGACTGTCTTAAAAGCTTCCGCAGATTTTTTTTTTTTTAACTGAAGCTCCAACATCAGAAAAGAGGAAAATGAGGGACATTGGAGACCACGCTCGACTGAGGAAAACTTTAGATCGGTGGAATCCAAAGGTCTCCTATTAATCAATCATCACTACCACCCCAACATAGAAATATTTATACCAACCCTAATATTGGTCTGAATCATTTCTCTCCCATTACTTGCAAAGAGGGAAAACAGTAAGTAGTTGCCACCCTCATTTTGGCTCTGTACTATGAGTGCAGCAGGGCTTTGAATATGAAAGGCTACAATATCAAATCAGAGGCATAAAGGCAGTGGTGGGATTCAGCCAGTTCGCACCAGTTCGGCAGAACCGGTAGCTAATGTTTTGTTGCCCAGGCCCAGAATGGACTTCCAGAAGTGGCATCCACACAGGGAACCAGTTGTTCACATATTTGAATCCCTCCACTGCTTATATATTATCTTGAACACCACAGAGGAAAGGCAGGGCATAGATTATGTCAGTCCTGACTCCCTAAGTAATCAGTTTTTATTTTATTTTTTTCATTATGTACTGTGCCATTTGGGGAAATAAAGATTTCAGGTAGCAGTGGGTACTCATACTGGTGCTAAGTGCAAAGTGTTGTCCAGTCATCTCCAGCTTAGTGCCCTCTAGAGATATTGTGGATTCTGTCAGTTATGTCACAACCCTTCTGGGAGGTATTAATGCCAGACACTGTTTCCTTACACATGAGATACATAGCAATATATGAAATTAGATCATAAAAATAGCAGTGTTCTTTTCTGAAGCTTTTCTAACTTGCAGGATCATTCTTCCCATTATAACACAATACTGCGCATGCCTGAAATGCGCATGCAGGATCATTCTTCCCATTATAACACAATACTGTGCATGCCTGAAAGATGGCGGACGTCTGCGGACGTCTGCGGGTAGCTCCGGATCAATGGAGCATGAAGATGGATAGAGGGTGCCTCTAGGGGGCCTTTGGGGGGGCTGAGATTCATCCCCGGGGGCCTTTTCCTCCTGAGGGCTTTCCTCAAGGTGTGTGGCGCGAGGAAAAACAGCGGAAGCGGTGAGTTGAGATCTGACCGGGTAGGTGTTGTTGGCCTTACGGCCCTCCCGGTCCTCCCGCTCCCGACCTTGGCGCCCCCCCCTACAGCGGCCCTTTCGATGGCTTTACTGACCTGCCTACCTCCCGGCTTCAGCGGCTGCTGGAGGGCCTTAGCGGTGACTCTTGGGCAGCGGTTTCTCCGCTGGTCTTTTGTCGGCCTCGGAGGCCTTTTGATGACATCACGGGCAGCTCCGGCTTTGATGGCGATCTCTGGCGGCCTCCGGTGGCTCTCAATGGCCCTCAATGGCCCTCCGGCCGGCCGTCCCGTGGCCTCCGGCGACCTCCCGCTGGCTTCTGGCGGCCTTCTGGCGACCGTTTCGGGGATTTTCCAGCGGCTTCCCGGCGGCTCCTGGTGGCTTTCTAGCGGCCTTTCGGCGGCCTTCCGGAGGCCTCTGGCGGCTTTTGATGGCCTTCGGGCGGCCTCAGAGACTTACCAACGGCTGTTAGGGGCCTTTTGGCGACCCCTAACGACTTTTCAGCGGCCATCCGGTGGCTTCCTGAGGCCTCCAGCGGCTTCCATCGGTATCCCGGTGGCCTTCCAATGGCCTTCCGGCGGCCTTAAATGGCTCCCATTGACCTTCCAGCGGCCTTTAGTGGTCCTTCAGTGGTCCTTCAGCGGCTTTCTGGCGGCCACCCACCGGCCTTCTGGTGACTTGTCAACGACCACCAGTGGCCTCCAGCGGTCTTTAGTTGATTTTCAACGACCACTAACAACCGAGGGTCCTTTGGTGATCGCCTGGCCCTGGCTTGGACTTGACCAGGGAAGATTTGGGCCTGGATGGCTGCCATAGTTCCGCTCTTGTGTGCCGAGTGAAGATCCATGACTGACGGTTTGGTTGGTGTTTTCATCTCCCCTCTGATCCTAGTCTTCATCAATTATTGGACTGATGTACTCGCGGACAGTTCTGCTGGCCTTGCGTGTTTCCCCCCTCGCGCAGGCCTGGCCTAAATCGATCTCAAAGGCGCACCTCGAGGATGGGCTATGGAGCCCTGAGAGGTGGCATGCAGCAGTTAGTAATAGAGATAAAAGAATGCCATGTAGTTTTCTTGGCAAGAACACAAAAGTGGTCCCCCACCATCTTCTTGTCCCACAGTATTTTTTTGACTTCCCTATCTAACGTAGAGCTCAGGTAGATCTGTTACATTGTGCCCAAAGCTAATTAGGTCCAGCCTTGCTTAACTTTTTGAAATCAACCAAGGCACACTGACCCTTGCTGGCATTGCTTTTGATCAGCCAGTCATCTTCACCATTGCAGCCTGTGGAATCACAGATATATGCTGAATCAGGGCATTTTTAAAAACAGCTTCCCTGTATTCAGTTGCGAAGCTATGATTCTGAATTGCAGAAACTGATTTGTGATTTTCTTCTCCAGTTTGTAGTATATGTAATCTCTATGCATTTTTCTTAGAGAACAGTCAATTATTAAGATAAATATACTTATAATATATTTTTTTCAAATGTCTGTTAGGATTGTAACTAAATATTGTTCAATATTGGATATCATATGTACATGGGAGAATTATATGTACAGAATATTCAGGTATTCTTCCTCAAATCACTTCTTGGCATCTTTAATGAAGTACTTCATTTGGATGGGTTTCAATTTTCTTTGTTACACATGAGCATTTTTCCTTGCCTTTTGGACCAAAGAGTTTGGGGCAGTTGCTTTATGATCTCGTTAGATGTTGTAGAAATTGTCACATGAAGGTTATCAGTTGAACTGTTAAATTCAAAGAATTGGGCATCGTTCACCTGGTTTTGCTAAGATTATATGACTTTGATCACCAAAATTCATTATTGTTGGCATCCAAACTAATAATATGTGCTTCAGTTTTTGATTGCTAACAAGAAGAGGCTTCAAACTCCTGATATTATTTTATAAGTTCCCATAAAGTTTCATCATCTTGATTCCATAGAGAAGAGATTCAGCAAGCATTTCATATCAGTGCTGCATTTATTGTCCTTCTGTGTCAGAGAATGTACTGATAACAACAGAGGTTTTATTGTGCTATAGTTTCCCCATAATATTAAAAGAAAATGATGTCTACTTTTTAAAATTACTTTTAAAACTATAGTCAAGATGCTTTGTAAAGTCTGGCTAATTTACCTTTTATTGTTATTGAAGTGAAGCTGTCAATACAAACAATATATTTCTGATGTCCTTTGTAGCCTTGATAGCTACAAGTTACTTAATTATGAACCATTGATTTCTATTTTGCATGTATGCTTCTTATTTTTGTTTAAAATGGTCAAGAATTGCAATTTAAAAAACACTGATTGAAAGTTTCATTAGGACATTGATTTGATTTTCATCATCTATGTGTCAGCAACAAATGCTATTCTCCCATGAGTGTCTTTGCTCCACAGATATAACACATAAAGTTCCTTTGTGCTATTAACTGTTGGAGGACCAGGGGGGAAATCACCCTTGAGGAAATACTATATTGTAGGGCAGGGATATAATATCCTTGGAGGTCTTCTTTCAAAATGATACCCAGTATTTCAATGTATTTTATATTAAATCCTCTAAGATTTTGCTTTGTCTTGCTGTTACACGAATATACAATAAGAGAAAAATAAGCCCAATATACATTTTAGAGAAAGAAATCAAATAAGCCCCATCTTTTTCACTGGCAAAGAAAAGATTACATTATTAAATTTTGGTTTCATTTATAATTATGGGTTCTTACAATGCATATTTAAAGGGTATTGTAGCAAATGATTTTGAGTGCTTAAAATAAAATAGTGGATGATCTGGGTTTGGAAAGTATCTAAAGCATAGGTAAAATTATCCTCAAGAATTTGGAGGAGTTGGCGGTTGCAGGAAGAGGTAGCAAGTTTTCAAAAGAGTGTTCTGCCTCTCTCATAATTGCACATCTTTGTTCCTGTATCTTGCCTTCAGAAGCAATTTGACATTAGAAGGTGAAAAGAGAGAACAGGGCTCTGAGATCACGTTAATTTCCTTTCCCTTACCTTTATAAGTCTGAAATAGTTTTCATTATTGGACAAAGTCATGTTTGTATATTAGTGCTTCATCTCCAAGGAGTTCAGAACTTCTTTGCTTTTACTTTTAATCTAAAACATAATTTTCTGAAGGTCATGAGTGTTTTGTTTAAGGTAATGTGCTATGTCTGCGTTAATTTTCAGCAGACAAAAGCAAAGAAGTATTGAAAGAACACCTTTTGATATTTTTAATTTAATGTTCCAATC
Source organism: Trimeresurus albolabris (assembly GCA_032467975.1). NCBI lineage: Eukaryota > Metazoa > Chordata > Lepidosauria > Squamata > Viperidae > Trimeresurus > Trimeresurus albolabris. Next base: position 194,212 of record JANHFS010002331.1, read on the forward strand.
ACAGTTCACTTCCCAACCTTCTCGTAATCAAATAAGTAAAAGAAAGGATGCAGAACAGGGAATGTTTAGGTATGTTTTTCAATTCCTTAAAATAGCGTTGGGTCAAATGACTAGGAAGGAAGTGCTGCCCTATTCCATCTCATAGGAATGCATTCGCGAAATCTTTCTGGAAGGTTTTTCTCTTCTACCCTTTACCTGATCCAGCTAATTTTCAGTCTCAACCTTTCTCTTGTTGGCTTTGACTACCATACCAAATTTGATCCCATTCTCTCTTTGGGGAGGGCGAGTTATGGATGAGGGCGAGTTGTGGATGATGGACAGCCAGATGGACCACAAGAGCCTTGAATGCTTTTTGCATACTATGTTTCCAAAATTCCATTGAGTTGGATAGCATAAGATAAGGACAGAATGCTGAACATGGTTTCCAGATGTCCCCCCCCCCCAGTCTTTTAATAATAGCACCACTCCGAGTCCCATTTCATTCTACTTTTGAAGGTTATGCCGCCCGCGCGGCCGCATTCTGTACCATTTGAAGCCTCCGGGTGCTCCTCAAAGGGAGCCCCATGTAGAGAGCATTG
>JANHFS010002332.1:30061-47090 GCA_032467975.1 Trimeresurus albolabris
GCCAGCAAAACTTTGCTGGCTAAGGAATTCTGGGAGTTGAAGTCCACAAGTCTAAAGTTGCCACGGTTGAGGACCCCTGCTGTAACTTATTGTTTCTGCTCTTTCCTATGAGTTAGCCTGCTAGCTAGGACATCTTCTAATAATGATATTTTTTTACGTTCATCCAAATTAGGAAACTTAATAGCTTGAAAAGAAAAGGGAATGTAAAATGAAATTGAAGTAGTTGATTGTATTATCTTGTTCTTTAGCTATTAACCACAGCTTTCTGGTTTGGAAAATAATAGGCCAATAAGTGCTCTTAACAGAAGAGCTTCTTGGTTGTAGTTGGCTTAGACCAAGAAGCAGATACATGGATGAAGAAATTCATATTTTGACTTATTAAGCTGAAATATGATTATCCAAGCATGCACAATATTCCCTAAAATATCTTACTGATTGAATAAAAGCAGAAGTTTCCATAACTAAGATCTTTTGCCCACCCAAATATCAGTTGATCTTATTTAAGTAATGTCCATGCCATATGTTCATAACTATGTGAAAAGCTTAAAAAACAAGCATTGTATGTGTTTTTGATCCAGGGACAATCTTAAATAAGACTAAATACTATACAAGGGAAATAGTCTATCAAGAAAGTTGTAAGTTGAATACAAGGCAGGAAAGCCCATTCCTCAATTCCTGATCTGTGAAAGCCAAGCACCCAGATAATAATTTCTGAACTTCAGGGTGGATTCAGACAGCAAGCTGTTCTCCTGCAGAGTTCTGCAACTTTAAAGATTAAAATGTATAGACAATTTGTGAACATGGATCCCAGTTGATCACTGCTCCCCCTATTTCTTTTTTACACCTAGTTGACTTACATGTTTTCTGTTGTCATGAATGTTGCAACTCTTGGTTTGATTTATCAACAGGTGACTGAAATCCACACTGGTGAAAAGTCAGTTCATATTGATAAAAGGAATCCAGCAAATTTGTTACTAGTTTTAGATAGATCGGGAATTTAGGAATCAGTTTTGGCCATATAAAAATATTGATCACTGTCAAAATTATATTCCTTGCTTTTATGTAGACCCAGAATTAGCCCTGGCATTCTAGTGAAGTACTTATTTATTTATTTATTTATTTAATTTATATACCGCCCTTCTCCCGTAGGACTCAGGGCGGTTCACAGCATTTAAAACAGTAATACAAAAGTACAAAAAACCCTAATAAAAACCAAATTAAAAAACCAAATATTAATAGCTGTTTCCAAATTTAAAATTCCTTTAAAAATCATCCCTAGCTAAAATCCCCCCTAGGTCAGGCCCGCTTGCTGAAAAAGCCACGTCTTGAGGGCACGGCGGAAAGTAAGGAGATCCGGAATTGTCCGGATCTCGGGGGGTAGTTCATTCCAGAATGAATGAACTACATTTTTAGACAGAGGTCAGTTACATTCAAGATTCTTGGATGACCTTCAGAATCATGCTAACTGGCATAGCCAGATTTTGAGGCTTTTCCTGAAGGCTAAAAGAGAAGGGGATGCAGATCTTCTTGTTCAATTCAAGATTTTGGTTATTACCTTTAAAGACCTCTATGGCATGGGTTCAGAATATCTGTGGAACTTACTTTCCCAATTGGGATTGGCCTACTCCATTCATGCTGGAATTAGGGGCCTACTGCAGATCCATCAGCCAAGGAATTTCAGCTTGGGTGGGATCCAGAAGAACAGCCTTTTCTGCCATGGCCGCCACCCTTTGGAATATCTTGCTGCATGAAATCTGTCACCTAACCCACTACATAGGGTTTTTTATTTATTTTTTATTTTTTTAATTTTAATATTCATAATTGTCTGGATATTTGTATATCTTATTATACTGTAAGCTGTTCGGAGTTGCCTCAAACAGCGGGATGGATGGCAAATCAATTTAATATTAATGTTAGCTGTGAAAATCCTAAGACCTAATGGTACATAGAAACAAGGTCCTCATAAAGATTTTTCTTGGCAGATTTATTAAAAGGGAAATGAATTGGGTTATAATAAATACTCATTTTCATTTTGAGGTTCCAATCCTTTGATGAATTGGTGAGCTAGCACTCCATTTTCCAGATAATGAAGAACACACACTTGTAATATTTTCCAAACCACTTTCCTCTTTTCCAGGTAGTGGCAAGATTGCAACAATAGCTGTCTTCAAATATATGAAGGGCTGTCATGTAGAAGATGTGTCACAATTGTTTAGTGTTGTTCCAGAAGACAGAACAAGGCACAACAGGTTTAACTTGCAAGGAAGTAGATTATAATCTGACTCAGCAAACATTTTCTAACTGTGAACCTTTCAACCATTGAACTGATTGTCTTGGGAGGTGATAGGCTTTTTGCTAGAAACTGAATGGACAGCTGAAAGGATGCTGTAGTAGTAGACTCCTGCATTGGGAAAGGAGTTGGATTACATTATATCCAAGTTACTTTCTGATTCTTAGCTTTTATGATTCTTTGACTAACATGATTCACTGCCCAGAAAGATGGTTCAGTAAGCAGTTTTAGCAGTTTACCACATCTTAAAATTCTAATTACATAGAAAAAGAGCTCCCAATTTTATGCTTAACAAGCTCTGACAGTAATATAACTTGCCACTTACTATTAAAGTCAGGCTGATGCCATAGCCAATATAAAGATGTAACATAAGAAAAAAGAAAAGGATTGCTGGCACAGGAGCAGAAACCCAGCTATTGTTTGTTTATATTAATTTATATGACCACCTATCTAACAAAAGTGATCTGGGTAGCTGACAAAGGTTTAGAAACACAAAACATAAGTTACAATATAATATATATATATATTTCATGACTAACTAAAACACAAAGTAGCTGCCAAAATACCATATACCAATAATGTGGACTCAATTATTCTCCTAACCCCTTGCCTGGGAAAACAGCCAACTCTTCTGAAAGGTGAACAGAGACGGGCCAACCTAATCTCAGGCAGCAGGGTGTTCCAGAAAGCAATCCTCCCTTAAGCATGGAAACTAACTGGGTGACCTTGGATCACCTTGGGCCAATTACTTCCTCTCAGCTCTAATCAGCACTAGAGTCTATGACAAGACAGCTGAAGAACAGCAACAAAATGCTGTCACTACATCATACATTGATACAATTCACTGTAAGAATTGGGTGACTACAACGTAAACTATATATTCTACAATCAGGAATGGTAGATGTTAAGAAAAACAAAACAAATAAAAATCATAAATGCCTACATACAATCTCTTGGCCTTATACCATAAAGGCATGTTATATTAGGTGTTTCAGCCTGTCCTTCCCCCTTCTGGAATACAATCTCAAAAGAGGCAAATAAAATCAAATTTTAAAAGGAAAAAAAATATGAAACCCTTACTTTGTGTTTATTTACGATTAAACATAATACTTCTATGTCCCTTTGATCAAAAAGGCTTGGTAGATTACATACAAAAGGTATACAATAAAATATTCACAGTAAAAATTAAAGTAACCATTAAAACAATACAGGGGGTGTAAGTGAAGAGAAGGGGGTCCTGTGAGTATTAATATGCCAATCCATAAAAGGCTTAACTTGTATACAGAAACAATTAACAGCCAATGTGGCATCCAGAAACTGAGGTAATATGCTTCCAATCTCAGGAGCCTGAAAAGATACAAGCTGCTGCATTTTGGATCAAGCATAGTTCCAAAACATTATTTAAGTGCACCCCCAAAGAGAGTACATATGGTAATTTATATGGGTAATGATAAGGACATGAATTACTGTAGCCAAATCCTTTTGTCCTAGGTAAGAGCACAGCTGGCATACCATCCAATGCTAGGTCTACATCCTTTTAAACCAGTAGGAGCTACGAGTAAAGAAAGACCTCCAAGTCATAAAACTACTATTCAAGGTGTAACTCTAGCAGTGACACAGTGGTACCCTAATGTATCAATAGCAACTCCGATCTATCAGGATTCAACTTCAGACTGTTGCCTCCCATTCAGATGCTGACAATTTCCAAGCATCAAGTAGGGTATTGACATAATAACCCTTATCACAGCCAGGGTAAAAAAGTATGATTGTATGTTATTGGCATTTTGATAGTATCAAATCCCAGCTGTCAAAAGACTCCTTCTAAAGGCTTCATACAGATATTGAAAAGCAAGGGAGATAGGACCGGTCCTACAAGTCAGGGTCCATGAGGCCAATCTTGTCTCCCCCACCAATGCAAATTAAAGCTAAGGAAGGAGTGAAAAGACTGAAAAACAAAGCCTCTTAGCCCCAAGCTTTGCAGGTGATCCAAAATAATACCATTGTTGATTAAAATTGACTGAAAGCAATTTAGTATGATATGTGCAATGATCCATGAAGACCAGAAGATGGTGCTGGTCTGCTACAAGTAATGCACTTGCCTCTAGATTATACAAGAGTTTAAGGTGGTCCTCTTTTAATGACGGTAATTGAGACCAGCAACTTAGTCATCAAATGAAGTGTTTGCTAAGTGTAAGTGAAACAACCAATGTGCTCATGATCTTACTTCAGCTTTCCTTTGCTTTACATATCTGCAAATGGGAGGATTGGTCACAAAGTCATCACCATCATAACTGTGAATGCTTGCTAAACAAGCCTTTATTTCAACTTAAAAAAGCTTAGAAAGAGCAAATTAAATATATCGAATCAGCTTGACATAGGAATAAAGAAAAAGACTGACATCACAAAGAATTCTCTACTTGCAAAGAGAAAATAAGCACATGAGATCATGAGGCTAGATTTGAGCACAAATAAAGATCCACATTCCTGGCTAAATGGGTCTGCCCATTCCTTAGAGGAAACAGATTCCTCATGTAAAAGTTATTTGCTTGCTTCCCTGACTTTTCCAGTTTGCTTATTCTAAACATTAATCAGAAGCTCAAGAGAACTATGTTCATTCTCTCCTTTTCCTACATCTGGGATCCAGTTTCCTTTTTCCTCCATTTCCTTCTCCAGTTGTGTCTCAAGATTTTAAAAATTCAGAGTTGTTGTTTTTTCCCCTGCAGAGAAGTAGAGCTTAGGGTCTGACTTTCTATATGTGCAAACAAGGGCCTTATCTTGCTGGGAACTACTGATGCAACACTTATGTTAGGAGCAAAAAGCATTGTATTTTGGTCGTATAAGGTGAATGCAAAGAACCATTAACATGTGCATATTGGGGAAACATAGCTCCAAATTTCATACAACAGTACAACTTTTTTGTTTGCTTGCTTATAATCTGATTCCCTTAGAGATGGGAGGAAGGACAGAATAATTAATTAGTGAATAATAATTAGTGAGTTCATGTGAAAATGATGAGGTTCAGCTTTAGACAGGTTCACATATTCCTGTAGTCAGCTCCTGGCAATAATAGGATAGGAAGGCTGAAGGACAGCACATTGTTGTCTCAACCATCAGCTAAAGAATCAAGCGCTGTTGGATAATATCTAAGCAATGGAGTGTCAGCATTGCTCACACTGTATATTGCTCTTCACATTCCCCTGGCCTTGAAGAACTGATCTCATTTTTCTGCCTTTTTCCCCCATTCCTCACCCATCACTTTTGGATCTTTTCTTCTTCAATTTGTGAATCAGGGAGCCTCTCTTTCTCTCTCTTTTTAACTCATGTAAACTACTTGGGAGACAATGATTGTCTGAATAGAAGGGGGAAAGTACAGCATGCAAGTTCAGTGCAGAAATAAGTAAATAAATATACCGGTAACTGGAAAATATCTGTAGAAGACATATTTTTCCAATTATCATTTTGGTACTTTTCTTATTGAATATTTCTATGAGCACATTTGGCAGGAAAATGCTTATTCATCAGATAATTACTGTACAAATATATCCACTATTGTTTGTGGTATGTCTTCGTATCGAGGCAAGGCAATTGCTTGTGTAGTGCCACCCCTGAAGGGACCGCTAAAGTCTAGGCCCTCCCGGCCTCCTCTTTGGCTGGCTGCCGACCCAAGGGATATCTCATGTTGGCATCTTTACCTGACAGGGCATGTAGCACAGTGATGTTCAGTCACAGTTGGCAGCCACGTACATGGAGAGGTGATGGTCGATCTCTTTTGATGGTAACTCATGTTGGATGATGATAGTTGACCTCAGGCAATAAGACTTACAGGAGATAATGGTAGTCAAGTCCTGGTAGCAGCAGCTGGCGTACAATAGTAGTAGTCGGTCCCTAGTAACACCAACCTGCTTAGGATGATGTTAGCCAGTCTCTGATAGTAGCAACTTGCCTAGGGCGATGATAGTCAATCTCTGGTGACAGCAACTTGCCTAAGCCAATGGTAATCAGTCTCTGGTGACAGAAACTTGCCTAAGACAATGTTAGTCAGTCTTTAGTAACAACGACTTGCCTAGAGCAATGGTAATCAGTCTCTGGTGACAGCAACTTGCCTAAGATGATGGTAATCAGTCCCTCTCTGGAGCTCACAGGGGCCCTCCTTTATCCGCTCTCCTTGTCTCTCTCTGCCCTCACTCTCTCTGCCCTTTATCCCCTTTTTGCCTCCTCCAGCAGATCTTATAAAAAACCCTCTACTTCCCACTAAAAGACATACCCTCAACCCGATCAAACTCTTTCCTGGCTCTCCCTTCGCCCAGCTAGCTCCAACAAGGGAGAAGAAATAAAACTCAACCTACTCTCTCTCCCTCTCTTTGTCTGGCCTTCTTACTCTCTCTCTCTCTCTCTCTTCGCTCGTCTAGCTCTGGACGGCAGGCTCCATTAAGCTAAGCTCTCTCTTCTTTTCCTCAGCTGGCTCCTCCGATCTCCTGCCAAAACCCCCCCTCTGATCTCTTTCTCTCCCCCCTCCCATTGGCTTCCTCTTCCCTTTTCTTCCCTCCTCAGAGCCACGCCCTGCCTCCAGACCCACAGCAGCTGCCAGAGCTCCTCATTTCCCTGCTGGATTGGCAGGGCTCCCACAAAACTTCTCAGCCGGCCCCATTCTCACTCCAGCTCCACTACACTTATAACGATGAAAGGCAAACAAATCTATCTGCAGGGCATCCATATTGTGGGAATTAAATACATCATTAGATTAGCTTTCATTGTTCAAATTATAACCAGTGTCTTCATCTTTTTGTCATTTTAAACTCATTTTGAAGTTTTCTATATCTTTGTATATCTCACTGGATGAATTGCATCCTTTGAATGTTCAATAATTCTACATGTTATTTTATATTTATTTACTCTCTTGGCCAACCTGTCCTGAAATCCAGATACTTGGGATGCCTCAAACACACAAAATCACTCAAATCATTAAAACTATTCGAATTTATGAAAATTAAAATCATAATTGAAGCATGTGCTATGGCACCTGGGTTAATTGTAGTTTTCTTCAAAATGAAACAGTTAAAATAAAAACTGGCCTCTTGAACAGCTTTGGCTTTCTAATAGCTTGATCTCCTGTTGGACAAGTTTCAGGCAACACAGTACATTCTTGGTATTCTAAGTTTCCAGTAAATAGCAATAGCACTTAGACTTATATATCATTTCTCAGTGCTCTCTAAACGGTTTACAGAGTCAGCATATTGCCCCCCCCAACAATCTGGGTCCTCATTTTACCCACCTTGGAAGGGTGGAAGGCTGCGTCAACCTTGAGCCAATGAGATTTGAACTGCTGGCGTCTGTGGTCAGCAGAATTAGCCTACAATACTGCATTCTAACCACTGCGCCACCACAGCTCAGTGTTTAATTAAAAGTTTAATTAAATTATTAAATATTTTTATTAAAATAAAAATTTTACATAGATTTTGAAAACCACAGAGATATAGAAGGAGAAATAGAAATTGTAGAACATTAGAAAAGGGTAAAATAAAAAGATTATAGAAGAATAAAAATAAAGAATAATTAAAATGCAAGAAAAAAGATATCTAGAGAAGTGACTTCAGGTCTTCTCTGCCACAGTTACAAACTTAGCAACTATCACCTCTACCCTCCCATGTTGCATTCCATCTTTCCCATAAACAAACTTTTAATCAATAAGTCTCAAAATCATATTTATCAATTTTCAGCAAAAAGTCTATAAAGATTTCCAGTTTTCTATAAAACTGAAAACTCCTTAATCAAACCAGTCAATTTAACCATTTCTGCAAACACAGCCATTTTTATTATCCTTTCCTCCATTATCGGTGTCTATGTAGTCTTCCGTCTTTGTGTATATAATAGCCCTGCTAGTTATTATACGCAAAACTAATCATCTATGAGCCTTTTCTAGTTGAGTATCCATAAGTCCTAATAAAATAAGTTCCAGTTTCATCTGAAAGTTAATTTTTAAAACTCTCTGCATCACCATATGTATTTGTGCCCAGTGTCTTTTCACTTTTTCACAAGTCAACTCAAGCTTCCAGTAAATCTCAGGGGAATCTCATCATGAGGGGATCCTTCCAAGAGTACTGGGGATCAGGAGGTAGCAGAGCATGTTAACTGTGTTAAATTTATTGTAGGTGGATTTACTGTTGGCTGCCATTCTTTGTTTCTCTGCTTCTGTTTTGTAATTTTAATATTTTTGTAATTTGTTGTTATATTGATGCTTTTAATTATATTAGCTGTTCAATCAAGATAGATAGACATATAAATCTAATATCATCATCATCTTAGTTGGTATTGATTAGTTGATGAAATAATTGTGTTAGGATCTTACAAAACTTCATACTACCTAGTAACATCTGCATTAAAAGTGTAGATAATATTGTCTATGGAAATTTTCAGTCATCCAGGTCATGGTTCCCAAAGGTGCTTTTTCTAGAGGCAACTGGACTTCCTTATTTTTCTTTGAAGACATTTCGCTTCTCATCCAAGAAGTTTCTTCAGCTCTGAGAGGCCAGACAGAGTAATGAAGAAGCTTCTCAGAGCTGAAGAAGCTTCTTGGATGAGAAGCAAAATGTCTTCAAAGAAAAACAAGAAAGTCCAGTTGCCTCTTGAAAAAGCATCTTTGAGAGAACTCTCCAGATACATAGTGACTACATTTCTCATTATTCTGAAGGAGCCAAAGTCCTTTATTTTATCCCATATTACTAACAGTTTGAAAATGAGAAGCAGAGGTCATGGAGGAAATAGCTGAACTCCATCGTTCTCTGCTCTGGATTTAATCTGTTTTTTCCTTTTATCTGTTTTTTTTAAAGCATGAAAACATTGTTGGGAGCATCAAAATAGCACACCTATGTTTACTCTTGATTACCACACTATTGAAGCTAAACAAAAGCTGTACCAAGAAGAAAACCGAGTCAATGGAAGTCAACCTGATCTTCTGAAGGGAAGAAAGAAATCCAATTGTATTAATTAAATGGCTGAATGGATGGAGCTACCTGTGTGCAAAGAAGGATGGTGTGGCCAGTGGAAAGAGGATCAAAGTCATGCCTATGTCACTGATGGCAAGATTCACGATAAAGAATTCCGCAGGTTTCAGAAGGGCTCTTTTCCGGTAGGCAACCCATAGGAGAAGTGAATTTCCAAAGAGAGACACTATACCTGAAAGCAAATCAAAATGATGATTTAGAATCTGGAAAAAGAAGATGACACATTCAGCTACTCTATTTATAAACTATTATGAGTTGCATAAGAACTGCATCTGCAATGACATCTAATATAGTCATGATAAATTATAGTGGAGTTTATACATATTTAGGGCACTCCTTCCTGACCTGATATTCTACGGGCTATGTTGGCTTGGAATTTGGAGAGACATAATCCCAACGTATCTGAAAGGCATTAGATGGGGACAATTGCTTTATAGCCTGAATCTTCTTTTGTTTCTTTCTTTGCAAGAACATGGCTCTGTTCACACAATATGTTTCCTCCAATTACTAACCCAGTCAAATATCCTTACTACCGGTTTTAGCAATATACAATCATTGCTGAATTATAATCTACATTTTTGGGATTCTAGAGCCCCCATTTACTTTCTCTGATAACCCTTAAGCCATGAATCAGAACAGTTAGATGAGGCTTCAGAAAATAGTAGCCTATCTCCAAGCTTAGGCAGACAGCAACAGGGCTGACTTGGGCAATGGAGCCAGTCAATATTAAAAACATATGTTCAGTATTGCAAGGACTTGATACTGAGTTGTAAAGTGGAAGGTCTTACTTTTTCAGCCACTCTTTCTCTCCAGCATTTTTTCTTGGATGACTAAATATGCAGACAAATTAAATATTCCCACCACACAACTGTTTAGGTAGAATTAATTTAATCCTGTAAATCAGTGTTTCTCAAATTTGGCAACTTTAAGCTGTGTAGAATTCAACTCCCAGGCCAGCATGGCTGGCTGGGGAATTCTGGGAGTTGAAGTCTACACATCTTAAAGTTGCCAAGATTGAGAAAGACCTCTGTAGATGATTCAGTTTCTCTTGGATTAAATTTAATCTCCTGGAGATTAGTTAATGAAGTTAATTAACTAATTTATGGAGATCCCACAACATATTACCTCCTCCTCACTTAAAATAGTTAAGTTTGTTATAGGATCTGGGTCAATGTTTCACAAAGGCCATCTGTGCAATCAACCAGCGATGTTCTTCTCCTATTTGATCCTATAGAATTTCCAAAGCTTTTTGATATATGGCCATTGCAACTTAGCTTAACTGTCCATTTCCATATTTTATCCTTTCTCAGCCTGGTGCCTTCATTTCTGTTGTACTTAAAGTCCCATAAAATGTGGATAAGACAGCTGTTAATTATAAAAGTTTGTCTTACTTGGTCCTTTGGCCAAAACTATATTAATCACAAAATTTCTCAAGTAGAATCCAGTTAACTTTTGTTAAGAATCAGTGCCTCACTGAAATAAGCTGAAAAGAATAGTGTTTATTTTGAGTGGTTTTGATTGCAAGCTTCATTCTAATTAAACAACCATTTGCAACCATTTCTGGCAGAGATTTATTCTACTGGTTTGAGATAAATTATAAGATTTCTTTCTCTCTCTCCTATAGAAATATTTATACAATAATATATTGTGTACTAAAACAAGTGAAAGAGAGGGAAAAATATTATGCAACTGAAGCTACAGAGACAAGTTGTCTTTTGTTTGAACACAGTTGAGACAACACTGATAATTAAAATTTAATGCCTAGAATTTTCCTTTTCCATTAAGTCAGGCTAATTTCATTTAAAAAAGCGTTTTCCTATATAACTCACAAAGGAAGCCCTGATTACTCCAGGGACAGGTTTGGGGCATTTGGAATGACTACCTGATAGATTGGGTTGCAAATTAAATATTATGATAACAGTAACATGCTGAAGATGGAATATAGCTGCTCTAGTGATTTTATCTTAGCCCAAATCCTTTGGGGCTCATTCTTACTCAACATGCATTGGAGTTCTGAGTATAAATCACTTCTGTGGGGGAAAAAATGGGATCTACATATTCATGTTTCCTCTTCTTCATTTTTGGACACACTAATTCCTTATTCACTTACTTAGAACTTTATTAAAGTCTAATACAAAGAGTGCTGAGTTTTGATAAGTAGATATCCTACAGATCTACCATATCTGGGTTTGCATAAAGCAAGATAACCACTCAATATATCTCTTTTCTCCCATCTCCTTCAGATGTCCCAAAAGTGCTTTTCCAAAAGGTAACTGGACTTTCCTGCTTTTTTCCCTTGAAAAATATTTTGCTTCTAATCGAAGAAGCTTCTTCAGTTCTTTAAAAAAAACAAACTGAAGAAGCTTCTTGGATGAGAATTGAAATATGTTCAAGGAAAAAAAACCAGAAAGTCCAATTGCCTTTTGGAAAAAACATATTTAGGACAATCATGACCCGGATCATTGAGAATCTCCATAGACATCTCCTCCAGAGTTTTACAGCCCAGATATAACAGTCACATTATTCTGGATGAGCTGCAAGTAGGTTAATAATGTTGATGGGAAAACTGGACAACAGACATTGACAGTGGCTTTCAAAGATTGCCCAAATTAACTCTCAGCTATTTGATATTCTGGCTGAGGATGCTGGCAGCTTTAGTTCTGCGACATCAAAAAGCCACACATTTTCCATTCATTGAGGACAGTAGCTAGAGATGGAGAAGTAAAGCTGGGGAGGAGACGAAGTCCTGTGGACGTGCAGAAGGTACAATAGCTTGGACTGTCAGGCCCTTCTTTCTCAGACTTTTTCAGAAAGCCCAATATGTCTATTGGATGTCTGGAGCAGACTCCCTTCAACATTTCTTCAGTCTTATAGAGCTGAATATAGGCTTACAAAAAACACTCAACACAGAAAGTCCTCGACTTACAACTACAACTGACCCCAAAATTTCTGTTGCTAAGTGAGACATTTGTTAAGTGAGTTTTGCCCCCATTTGATGACTTTTCTTGCCACAGTTAAGTGAATCACTGAAGTTGATCAGTTAGTAACCTGGTTGTTAAGTGAATCTGGTTTCCACATTGACTTTGTTTGTCAGAAAGGGGATCACATGAACCGGGGACACTGCAATCATCATAAATATGAACCAGTTGATCACATGATCATGGGGTTGCTGCAAAGGTCATAACTATGAAAAACCGTCATAAGTCACATTTTCCAGTGCCATTGTAACTTTGAACTGTCACTAAATGAACTGTTGTAAAGTGAGGATCACCTGCAAAGATCATCTGTTCATAGAACTGCCATTCCATTTAGTCATTGGAATTCAATATTTACAAACTTATGCAGCTGAGATATCTACTATGTCTATCTGCAAATCTGAAGAGATGCCATCTGCTTTCTCTGATCTCACATCCTGCAACTCAGTTGGGCACCATGGAGAAAGGTTTTTCGGTGGACCAGAGGGGATGTGGTTTTGCATGCTGCCTGCATCCCTCAGATGGGGCTTTGCTTGTTTACTTGGAGCAGTTGCAGGCATGGTGTGGACTGGTGCCGGTCCACAGTTTGGGGGTTGGGGACCCCTGCTCATGGCCAGGAATTTGGGAACCTAATACAGCTGGAAGGTTGTGTTACAGTAATCAACATACTTGTCACACAGCTAATGGACTTTGGTTTCAGAGCGCACTCCACATTATATGAGCATGTTGACATCCTTCATCTTTAAGTCCTGTGAAATCAAGTGTTTATGCCCTGAGAGTCTTTCAAGAGCAAGGTTGTCCATTCCTCTTTTCTTACAGTGTAAAGCAGGCAAAGTATAATACCTGCCTGCTACTCAAACTGTTCCCTGGAGGAAACCAGTCTGTTGTTGAAGCTGATTTCTGAATAAACTGAAAACATGGACTGGTGCTGCAAGGATATTGTCAGTCAGGCTCACAATGTCAAGATGATTGCTAAAGGCTGACTTGGTGGTCAATGACAAATTAATGCAGGTCATCAGAAAGAAAGTCATTTGAGGGAATGGAGAATAAACAAACTGCAAGGACTGTTGGAGAAACGTTCTTTTTCGGAACCATTTTTTCCCCAACCAGTTAGCACAATATATTCAAAGTCACATTCTAATTCTAACTTGGTAGCAGAAAGGCAGACAGTTCTATTTTTGGCCAAAAAGTGATAGCTATTTAGGGCACATTTGTGGAACACTTTTGAAAAACATTTTGAAACCTTATTGAATATACACTTGAGATTCTCCATCATAAATGCTTGGAGGTACTGAGGGTTTCCAGGATTGAACCTACCATTAGGCTGAGTGAGCTGGAGGTGTTAAGAGATATAGGGGTGGAATTAAAAGCAACAAGAATTATACGCAGTGCAAATTTCTCAAGCTAGCTTGCTATCTGTTTCTTTCAGGAGCACTGAGAAACATATGCTTCTTTGGTAATATTGAATCGTGTCCTGTACATCAAATCCCACTACACCAGGCTTCCCCAACCTTAGCAAGTTTAAGACATGTGGACTTCAATTCCCAGAATTTCCCAGTCAGACATGCTGGCTGGGAATTCTGAGAGTTGAAATCCATGTGTCTTGATGTTGCCAAGGTTGGGAAACCTGACTAGGATCCTACCTGACTAGGATGCATGAGTTTGCAAATGGAAGAACTTGAGAATTTAAATTTGAGATTAAAGACTGCTCAACAATGATGAAAAAAAGGAGGGAAAATAATCTCTTTGGAATGGATGGAAAGGTTATATCTAGAATATCATGCATACAATTGCATCAGTTAGAAAGTATGAAATAGTAATATATTACATACAAAATTAGGCCAAAAAAGAAAGCTGTGCAAATATTATCAATTTTATTAATGTATGCAGACCGCAGAATTCAGCTGCCGGATATGAATATAGAATTCCTTAAAAGCAAGACAGAAATTGAACAGATAACCTGATCCTGATCAGAGTGGTCTGGTTATGAGTAGAAAGAGATTTGTTCCCAAGATGTTCTACATGAAGGTGAGATAAAAATAGTCATTATCGTGGTCATCATCATCATCCAGAGCAATATATTTTTGAAGATGGGTGTCCTTAATAACCTTTATGGCATACCTCATTAAATATTTCCACATATTTCCATGCTAGATATTGATTCTAGAAATCTAAGGCCTGGCTGACTTGTGCCCTGAGATCTGGATTGCTTGCTTGATCAGACTCCCAGTTGATCCCTTCATTTCAGAAGTCATTTTTGCCAAGGGACCATCAATCCTTTTTCACTCTGACAGCAGTGATCCCTTTTTCAGTGCATCATTAAGCATCTCCAAGAAGCAGACAGGACTGACGCTGATTAATTTCTACTGCTACTTCTGGAAGGCTAAAACAGAGAAGTCTCTGAGAAGGCAGAAGGCTGGGTTTGTGTGCATTGAAATGCTATTTTATTTGTCCTGTTCTAACTGGATGCAATGGATTTGGCCCATTTTTCATTGTAACCATGGTTGCTGCGAACTCTTTTTTTTCTAGAAGGAGGAGTGCCTACTAATCAACTTATCTGCAGTTTGCAGAACTGAATGGTGATTATTTTTCTTTATTAGGTGGGGAATTTGCAGGGTATATAGAAAACAAGCATAACAGGGAGAAGGAGAAGGCTAGCTCAAATGTTCTCAGTAATCCACAGGTTTTTTTAAAGTGCAGAGAAATGTGTCAAATCCATCAGACTGCACTGGGACAGGCTACCTGCCTGTTGCTGATCAAGGCACTGGACAAACATTGCTCAAAGAAAAACCTGGAACAATGTATTTATGATGAAGCCTGCTAGTTGCCTGAGGATGCTTTGTGCTGATGTTAGAGCTGCTGGTATGTGGATGAGTAGGATTAAAAAAACAATCCATAAATATGTTAAACACATAAGAATTAAGTTTGTCAATGCTGAAAAAAAGAGTTGGAAGAAAATGCTTATGGAGTCTGGAGAAAAAAGATATGGCTGCTTTAATAAGTAGATTTAAAAAGTGGATGCTTTTTTTCCAGACTGGCTCAGAAAAATGCGGTTGCTTTAAGAACGTGCTACATCCACATTCTAAAAAAGAAAAAAGAAGAAAAAGAAAAAGAAAAAAACATTATTGCATCATTTAGATCAGGGGTCGGCAACCTTAAACACTCAAAGAGCCACTTGGACCAGTTTCCCAGAGAAAAGAAAACACTGGGAGCTGCAGAGGGGGGGAAGCTTGATGGAAGAGTTTAATTAAAAAGAAATAGAGGCTGCTGTGCATGAGTTCTCTCTCTCTCCCTCTCCCTCTCTCTCTCTCTCTCTCCCCCCCCCGGTGGTCCTGCAGGCCCACCTTGAAGTCACACTTGAAAGCAGTTGCCCCGTTTTGGTTCCTGAGCAGCAGCAGTGCCCAGCGTTCCTGTCTCCCCCCCCTGTGAGTTTTCATGCCAGGCTTTGGGTCATGATTACAGCTTTCTGCCATAAGAAGTAGTCAGTGCAGAGGAGGAGGAGGAGGAGGAGGAGGAGGAGGAGCAGGAGCAGGAGGAGCAGGAGGAGCAGGAGGAGGCGTCCCAGAGCTCAACAATGGCGGAAGCGGCAATGGAGATGAGCGACCTTGGCAAAGCAGACTCGCTGGGAACCTTACTGGTGGTGGTGGCAGTGGCAAAGCTTTCCCCCATGCCATTCCCCCTTCAGGCCCTTTGTGCCAAGCCAAGCGTCTACCCGTCAATGTCTTGAAAATGCTCTTGGCATGGACCGGACACGTTTTTCACCCCAAATAAGAGGGGGGCGTTCTTTGGGGGGGGGGTTGAATCCTTTGTAGAGCGCTTGTTTCAGTTCAACAACTCTCTCTGTCTCCACCCTACGCCACCTTGACTCCTGACCTTGTCCAGCCTTTGGGCAATTGCAATTGCCGGGCAGTGCGATGCTGGGGGCAGGTTGGCTGAGCAATGAAAGCTCTTGGGGCACTGCCAGGACTGTCTTCCCACCGCTCTAAACCTCGGTGGAGGGAAGAAGCTTTCCATTTTGCAAACCTTCCTCTCCATGCTAAATGGGGTGCTCAGTTGCTCCAGTGGAATTTGAACGTTTAATTGGCAGGGCTCATTCCTGCCCCCTCCGCCCCCAACCTCCCCCCTCGGCTTGTTGATTTATGGAAGCAGATTTACCATCCAAGAGACGGTAATCTGAAACTGAGCATCTTCGTGTGTGTGTGTGTGTGTGTGTGTGTGAGACAGAGAGAGAGAGAGAGGCACTTCTCTCTCTCTCTCTCTCTCTCTCCCCCCCCCCCGATCTTCTGCTCACCTGGTCAGCCAGTATCACACTCTTCTGAGACAAGCTGACACACTGCGGACATTCTGATTGGGCTGGCTTTCAAGCGGTGCTCCTCTCCTCCTGCTCTTGCTGCATCTCCCTCTTCCTTCCCGGCCAGTGGGGCCAATGGTAGCACTGACTGAGGACCGCAGGGGCTGCGCTCCCTTGGGGCCGTGGCTTGTGGGAAGGCTAGCTCACTCAGCAGAGCCTCTGGCAGGCTGCCCCCAGGTGGGATCCTGGGGCTGCCCCACATGGCTCCCTGGCCTTGTATGCCTCGGACTTCCTGGCCATGCTTCTCTGAGGAGGCGGGGCGCCTGGGCACCAGCTGGCCAAGTGAGCAGAAGATCGGAGAAAGAGGGAGAGAGAGAGAGAGAGAGAGAGAGAGAGAGAGAGAGAGAGAGAGAGAAGGGAAGCAAAACGATGCACAAGAGCCTCTCTCTCTCTCTCTCTCTCTATCTCAAAA
>JANHFS010002332.1:146012-162200 GCA_032467975.1 Trimeresurus albolabris
ATAGTGCTTAGATTATTAAAATGGGAGAGATTGATCACTAAATCCATATTTTAGCCATAAACATTTTGGATGCAAACTTAGTCACCAGTAAATACATGAAAGGAAGAAGTAACAATATGGTACCTCACCATATCAGAGGATGATGCCCAGGGACCTCCAAATTTCATGTTAACAAATTAAGAAGAACTAGCTCATATCCCTCGGAGCTCACAAGAGATTTGAGTCATTTTAAAATTTGACTTACATACCTTTGTTGTTTTGGCCCCCTTGACATTGCAAAAAACACAGAAAAGTGCCCATTGCTTGAAACGTTTGCTGATCTCTGAAAAAGACCATTTTGACTTTCTGAAGAAAAGGATGAAGTTACAGTAAAGAAGGAATGTCAGGCTGCTTCTATATGCCACTGAGTGTTGAATGCTTCACAAAAGGCAGAATTTCTTGTTTAGTTTACTGTCTGCTATGAAGTGTCTCAAGCAGAATACAAAACAAAAAAATGGTCACATGATCAAAATTTGGGCTCTTGGCAACAGGCATGTACTTATAACAGTTGCACTGTCCTGGGATCATGTGATCACCATTCATAACCTTCTCATTTGGCTTCTGACAAGCAAAGTCAGTGGAGGAAGCCCAATTTGCTTAACAATGGAATGATTTGCTTAACAACTGAAGTGATTGGCTTAACAACTGTATCAAAAAGATAATGAGGCATAACTCACTTAACAACTGCCTTGTTTAGCAACAGAAATTTTGGGCTCAATTATGGTTGTAAGTCAAGGACAACCTGTACTTATTCATTGATACAAAGACACATTGTGTTAAAACTGTAGGAAGTTGCTGTCCACTGGAAGATTATTTTGCTCAGATTAAAGGACATAACTGCTTGATATCATACAAGTTGAAAATCAAATCAGGTTTTTTGAAGTTAAAAATATCATTGGATTTTCTTAGATTCTGTTTCTCCTCCCTTGTGTTTCCCCAGAATTACATATTTGTTTATTCATGCATGAATACACCTGTATAATAGGACACTTAGTCCCATTTCCATGCTTTCTTCCTATGGGAGAAGACCAGTTAAAATCCCTTTTCCAACTCCTCCCCACTGATGTACAAATAATGCTTGTAGTAAACTACAGAGATAAAGACTCCAAACATGCTACTTTCAAGCAATTTCCTTCACCAAGGAGCCAACCGAATCAGTGTCTGTCTTTGTCAGCTATCCATGATACCTTTAAAAATAAATATAAGGCTATGCATCATATTAACATATGAAAACTTTTATTTTTAAAAATAAGCATTCTTGTCCATTGAATAGGAATCATAGCAATCCTGCACTTAAAGTTCCGTATTTTGACACCAGGAGTAATCTTTCCCGCCTTGTGTTCATTGAATGTGTTGGGACAAGAACTCTCAGAATTCCCAGCTGACAGGAAGTTGTTTTGAAGAATAGATTTGGACTTTTTTCAATCAATTATTGATGGACAGAACAAGAGGTCTCTTCCTGGAGATCTTCCAGTAGAACCTAGCTACTCTTCTGGTAGAGATTCTTTAATTTTAGGTTTCCTGCTCTGAAAGTTGGCCCCTTCCAAATTCAGGATTCTGTTTTACCATTGTGATAATGGTGATCATCACTCAAACCCTTTTTTTATCCTTCAAATGTAAATTAGGCAGTCATATATGATGTGATTGTGTTTACATCTAAGGCAGAAATGTATTAATTGGGCATTCATGCCAGCATTCAACAGAATTACAGAATAACAGTGTTCAAAGGAACCTTGGAGGTCTTCTATTCCATCCCCCTACTCAAGCAGGAGACTCAGTACTATTTCAGACAAATATTTGTCCAATTCTTCTTAAAAGTGATGGAGCACCCGCAATTTCTGAAGACAAGTCATTCCACTGATTAATTTCTCCTTATTTCTAGATTGGTTTTCTCCTTGATTAGTTTCCATCCATTGCTTTTTGTTTTGACTTCAAGATAATGAGCATCTCAATGTTTTTGGGTTAAAAATATTGTTTTCTATCAAAAGTCACCAGCCATCAAAATAGAAACCTCTCAAAAGGAGGGCCTCTAAATTTGGGTTTTGTGTCACCGTTGCTCCTGCAACTAACAAGTCAAGCTTATTTTATTAGCAGCTATTATTACCACATGAATCTTAAATGGGCTTTTAAAGTAGAAATTATCACAGCGCCCTGTTTGTTTTGAGTCAATGACAACCAAAACCAAAGGGTAGACACATCCTATGTATTGGTGCACAAGTAAGAGAGTATATAATACTCCTTATAATTGCCTATAAAGTGCACAATCTGGTCTTATTAGTCTGGATCTTGGAGCAGATGAGGATGGAAATCTAAAATATATGAAGGGCAACGTATAGCTTTCTAACAGAATATAACATGTGCACAATGTATATGATCTTCTATAACTAAAGACAATGCCAAAAAAGCAGTGGTGTGCAGATTGGTCTATAAGCTGGCTGGCAAATAGTTATTGTATTAGAGTTCCCAGTTTACAAAAGTATCTACAGAGGGCAAATGATGGCAAATATGAAGCAAGTATTATGCTGTTGCAACACTTGTTTATCATTTTTGAAAAAAAATATCAGATCCTACATGTGCCTCTAGTTTATATGGAATAGTGTGAACTTGTTTGGGATAAAACTAGGTTTTGCTTGTTTGTAACATAGCATTCTGATTAAAATGCACCTAAACTGACTGGCACTGTAGTTAACATTAGGAGAGACTACTGCAGGGGCCAAGAATTAAGTCTGGTAATTTAGTCTATACCTTTCTTATTAAAGTGTTAAATAAAAGCTTCACTGACCAAAGCTATGATGGGCAGCAGAGTTCCATATTTAAGGAACCATTTAGTGAAAAACCATGTAACATTGAAGGCTATAATTTGGAATGTAATGTAAGAGGAGTAAATGGCAAAGAGCATGAATTAACAAATGAAATGAAAGAAACAAAAAGATATTGTATTTTGTGTGTCTGAGGAAACTAAGGAAGGTGATTTGATCTTACAGAGCAGAATTGATGAATGTATTTAATTATCAAAAAGATAAATTGTATATTAGGAAGTATAAATTGGTGACATCTAGATTGAAGCAGTTGTCTACGATAGAAAGAATCCATTGGGTGCAATTGTTGCATGTTACATTTTAGCTAATGGAGATAATGAAAGAATTGGATACAAATTTGGAGTAAAATCGTGAAACATTATGAATGTAAATTAAAAAAAATTATTCTGCTAGGTGACATGAACTGATGGAGGGAAACAAGATTACAGGAACACCTGATTCAGCTGTAGTACGGGTGTATTCTTACAATAGATAATAAATTGGATGACGTCCAAGATCTCTTTCAACTCTTAGATTTTGATATGATTCATTTGGAGACCCAAAAAGAATGAGGGTTAGTTGGCATCAACTGTGTTTTTAAAAAGTGTGTTTTGAATATGTAGCGTAAGCATGATTTTATCATACTGTATGTAAGCAAGACGAAAGGCATTATTGCTTATGATGAAAGGACATAAAGGCAATGAATTGTTCTGAATGTGAGACAAACCATATCTTAGTAATGTCAAGTGTGAACCTGGGGAGCATGGAAGATGAAAGAAATGAAGGAAAAGAGAATTGTGGGATGAAAGGGTATACATCCTCTGCCAAAAAAGTGTTAGAAAGTCAGTTACTTCCCAATGAATTGAATAGAAAGAAAGGAAAAAGAATTTGTAATTTGTTTAGAACAGAGTGCTACAGAAGTGTGTAGATGATAAAATAACTACAAAATAAGAGAAAAATAGTTGCAAAGAATGTAGTCAAAGACAAAAAAAATGGTTAAAACTAAGAACTATTTTAATTGAACTAAACACATTCTTTGGAAGTAGATGAAAGGACAGGACAAGGAGCTGGGTGGAATTAAAATAAATACCTGTATGAAATGGCAAAATGTACAAACTGTTGGGGAGTTGCTAAGAGTACTTGGCAAAGTTCTGATTGAAAGGTTTTAAGAGGTGATAAAAGTGCATATCTAGGGAAGCAGAATGTGGATTTATACTAGGCTTGTGTGCAGATTCAAGAATGTGATCCATCTGGTTGCTCCCAATACTTCTTGGAGGAAAGTTACAGCATTCTGGAATGGACTTTACTACAGTTCTAGTCCTGACTATTCTGAGAAGCAGCATCAGTCAGATATTTCATAACACATGTTAAATTAGGTGATGTAATCTCGATGGCATTTTCACTATCTTTAGGAGTATCGAGTTGAATGAATCATTTCCATTTTTAAAATGTCCTTAGTCTTCAAAGGTGGCTGAAGTTGGGTTTGGAATCAGTTACCCAAGTTCAAAATAAAGTCCTGCCGCTGGGCCCAATATTTTACTTGTGTGTCCGAGATAGTAAGGCGGCATAACTTCCAAAGATTGTGGCAAAAATAGGCCTACGCACTGTGAAGCCCTTAGCTATTACATGCTATGTAAACAATATTTCTCACACAAAACATGCCAATGTTAAATTTCCTCTCCCCAAATTCTGAGAATGAACTTACTCTGTGTACAGAAACTCTGATATTCTAACAAATCAGATGCCAAGCTGCTACATTTTAAATTAACATATATTTTACTATCTCAATCACAGCAATCTCATACAGTAAGTTACACATAAAAATATATTTAGCATAGTATCACATTTTTCTGAACTACAGGTATTTCATTATAAGTATATACATTGGACTGTTTCATTAAAAGCAAGATAGTTAATCCCTGCTAGGTTCACTGTATAAATTACGTGGCATCACAGTTTTTAGTTAGTGTTATGTGAATAACAACATGGTATCCAAAACAAGAGAAAATTAAAAACTATATAGTATAGCAGCCAGCTAATAACAGCCATGATGCTTTAAAAGGTTAAAGAGAAACTCAATACAACAAAATAAACTATACAGGCAGATTCTTTAGAAAGACTAGATTTGTTTTAAATTTGACATTATATACACATTGTATCTACAGGTATATTAATATACACTGATAAAAGCCCATCTATAATTTTGAAAACCTTAATAACTCACATAAGCAATGATTCTATTAAGCTTTCTTGTTGGTGGGAAATAAAATAAAATAGAATGTAGAATGTAGAAAGTCATTTTGATCATCCTTTTTTCTCGATTTTCTTGAGCGTATTGTTTTGATATTATTTTGCTGCTGGCAACTTTCCGTAACAATCATTTGAAGATGTCATTAATGACAAAAAATGTCAGCAAATGTACAAATATTTATTGAATCCCTTTTGAATTCTTGCCCACCCTTGCTAATCTTCTTCCCACCAACCCCTCCCTGCACACTGATAATGTAATCACTGGCCATTCATATAAGTTTCATCACATAAAAGGTGAAAGGATTATATTCTTACAAATCCTAGAATCAACAACCATGCTCTTAAAATGTACAGTTTTAGGTCAAGGATAATGTTCCACAAAATTCAGAATTCAATGCAATGGCATAAAAAGGCTGCATAAATGTTAGAGTGACACCTTGATACACTTTGGAACTAGATCAAATTATGCATTTAAATCTACCTCCAGGACAGAAAAACCTTAATGGCTGGCAACAGCATTAACTCCTCTCACTTTTTTTAATATAACCAAATTGCAGTGGAGTGCAGCTATGCAGAGTGTATGTAAACTACTCCCAGAAGCGTGAATGAGAGATAGCATAAGTAAATGTGTGTGTGCTCAACTCTTTCTAATATTGAGTCTAAAGAAAAGTGAAGTTATGTATCCAAATGTTTCTGATTCAGGAAGCAGAATTTCATCCGGCTGGACGGAATAGAGAAAACTGATTTATAGAAACAAGTCTCTATAACAATGGTAATATGCTGCAGGTCAAATAAAGTACAAAGTAAAATGTTATCTGAAAAAATAACCCAGACACTTCAATTACATGATCTTACCCATTTTCAAAAGACCACATACTGAATATATTTATTAAAATAAACTACTTCCAAATTATTTACAGTAAAAATAAGAATCTGATACATGTGCAACAGAAGAATCATCGTTGATTATTAGAAAACAGAGCACTCCAGGCATAATGTAACACATACAAAGTGACATCTTTTGAATACTAGAACAGTCAAACAAGAGGATGTTTTGGCAATGTGGACAATAAAATAAACACTCGGTTTAAAATCTAATGTATATTTTTGAGCGAGAGAGAGAGAATCTTGGAAAGTCTGCAAAATGACAACATCCATGATGTCTCTACTGGAGCCCAGGAAATATATGTAAACTTCATTTTAAAAAAATG
The DNA here is from genome assembly GCA_032467975.1 of Trimeresurus albolabris. Lineage (NCBI taxonomy): Eukaryota > Metazoa > Chordata > Lepidosauria > Squamata > Viperidae > Trimeresurus > Trimeresurus albolabris. Next base: position 152,311 of record JANHFS010002332.1, read on the forward strand.
AGTGTGGAGGGGACGAAGTAAGAGCAAACATACGTGTGAATGTTTTGTATAAACTACAAACAACTTTACAATGATCTGAAATGTTCTTCTGGTTCTTAAGTTGCCCTTTTATTCTGGTGCTATGTTACATAAATGAGGCAAAACCAGCAATAAAAGAATTATGACTTTTTTTTAGCAAAAGAAAGTAAATTGATTGCCTGGTTCTGAAAAAACAAACCAACAAAAAGAAGTGCTTCTCTTCCTCATCTAAATGGAAAAGCAACTAAAAGTTGCCTAAAAAGAGTAGCAGCATCAACTACACTATAAACCTGTATAAAACCACATCATCGGGATTGGCACCTATGCTGTATATACTATTAATAGGGCATATCTGTTTCTCTTCTCTTAAAAGTTTGCTAAAATACTTATCAGCATATTTGTGTTTTTAGCCCTTTTACCCCAAAATAAAGGATTCTGAAAAAATATTTTTTTTAAAAAAAATTATCTATAAACTAGGTGCGAGACTGGATTTGATTTGTAGTTTAGTTGATTGTTTGGCAAAAACCTGTGAACCTCACTTTTTCGACAACAGTGATCATAATTGTAAGCATTGAGGCAAGTATCACAGGAAACTTTAGAACAATAAGTGCATGTGTTGGCAGCTCCTGAACGGTTGCAAAAGCCACAGCGAGAACCCAAAGCTTTGGATTTCGAACTGTGAGATGCTCGCTCTTGAGTCTGTAACATGTATTGTGGCTTCTCCCTTCCAGAAGATCCAGACATACTTTCACCTGAAAGTGATTTGAGTGAATAGTTGCTTTGCTTTATTGCTGGATATTCTTGTCTGCAGATGAGCACATTGTCACATTTTTGGCAAATGGAGGTGCCGCAAGATAATCCGCAATTTTGGCACTTAAGGGAAGAGGTCTCTTTGGCTAGATGTGCACGTTTATGGTAACTTGGATTGGCATAATTTTTGAGCAGCCATACATCATGTTTAGAAGACTCTTGTCTTTTAAACATGCTTCTAGAATCAGGGTCAGTATATAAATCTAAATCATCTTGAGGGGAATAGTAAGTACCAAATGGCATACCTGTTCTTAATATGCCATTGGTGTGGGATGAAATTGGTAAATATTCCTCAGTACATCCATGTATAGAACTTGACATGGCTAGGAGGGATGGTGATGGTCGAATTATTTCATCTCTAATGTCATCTTCAGTATCAACCAAAATGGGCTCTTTCCGGAAACTCAATGATGTCATCAAAGGTGGCTTCTTACTATCCAAGTAATTATCATACGTGTCCACTGATTTAGAAGGCTTGCTAACTTTGGGTTTGAAATAATCTTTAGAGCCTCTTTCACTGGCAGATTTCTGAAGTACCATTCGTGACATGGAAGTGTTTAGATTCTCTTTGCATTCAGCACGGCGTTTCAAGGCATCTGAACAGCCACGAACATCATCATTGCTATTTTTTCTCTCCTTTAAAATGTCAAGTTCAGAATAACCTTTTTCCTTCACCTGCAAGTGAATTTCAATCAACTGTTCACATTCTGTTTTGGCCAGAAACAGTTCAAATGATACCATCTTGACTTGAAAGGTATCAACCAGATCTTTGAGCTTATATATAGTTCCAAGTTCTTGAACGTATCCCATCAAGTTTAATATCTGTTTTATATCCTCATCAGATAATGTAGACTTTACATAATAAACAAAAGGTCCTGTATAAGTCTAAAAAAGGAAAGAGAAAATATTTATACATATATTAATGAAGTCAAATATAATTTTGAACTACATACGTACATACATACATACATACATACATACATACATACATACATACATACATAAAACACTTCAAGAGATGTCTTAGACTATAAAGACTTCTTGGGCACTATCCAAAAGAATTGTATTGATAAACCATCAAACTTAATATTAATCAAATATTAAGTCATATTAATGTCTATCACAGTACATCAATATCAATAATATGATAATCAACCTCAATAATTGGTAAATTGGGTTGTAGATTCAAACTGAAGCCAAACTTTATTCTAGTGGTGAATTATCAGTTAAGAGCGATAAAGCATTTTGAAACAGAACACTGTTTCAGAAAATTCTTGGGAGTGAGTAAATGGGATAACTAGATATTTTTTTGCTCCTACTATTTTTTATCAGAACCAGAGGTTGCGTAAAGCTTTTCTATAATAGAAATTCAAAGAACATTTGACAACAGGAGTTGAAACTTTACTCATTTAGCAACCATAACTGGGCTCGGCAACTTGATCATTAAGCAAAGCAGTTGCAAAGTGAAACTTCATCTGTTTATGATCTTATTTCACTTTTCTGTCACTTTATAGACCTGCAAAGGTCATAAATGCGAGGATTGGTCATAAAGTCACTTTTTTAACCTCTGAAACTGAGAACAATTGCTAAACAAGACATTTTCTAAAGAAGAATTACCTGTATTACTAGAAGTAGAAGTATAGCATCAGCTTAGATTTTGGAGACTCAGGCCCAAGATAGGGTGGTTTATCAACTTCAGTATTATAAAACCCTTTTAGTAGGGACCGAAAACCTGTGATATTCCTTCATCACTAACAAGGGTGGTTGGGATTGCTAGGAATTGAAGCCCATCAGTATCTAAAAGGCCATAGGAATTTTTTAATCTCTCCTTTACATGGAAGGATCAGAATACCATTCATTCAATTTTACTTCCATGTAAATGTCAGCATTATCAGGAAAATCTGGGATAAAAACATCTGTGTTTCCCTTGAGAACGTATTGTAGCCCACTTTTTAAAATCTTTGATGAAATATTTCTGCCAAAGAACAGGAGAACATTACCGAATGTTCATATGTCAAATTATATTTCTCATCTGCATCTTATTTTTAAAGCATTTTCATTTCCTTTTTTAGAAAAGAACAAAGAAAATAAGAAGTCAGCAAAAAGGATAGATAGCGCAATGCCTTGGTAATATGAAGCACTATGGAAGATTCTTCAGAAATTTCCAAGAAATTCAAGCATACTATATTTCGTTTTCCAAATATGATATATTTGTATAGGATTACCTTTATATTTTTGAATTCCTTCTTCCAAGGGTAAAGAAAAAGATTAACTCCAACTGATTCTAGCACTTCAAATGCATTCTGGAGTGAATGCAAACTTGAAGCTCTCAAGGATCGAAGTGAATTTTCAGCAATTTCATAAAACTTAATTAACCGGAATCTATAAAAGGGATCAATCTTGGGAAAGCAGAGTAAAGCTGAAGCTGCCATTTGTAGATTGGTAACTGGGCACAGCTTTCTGTCAGAGGTATCCAATTTAGATTCATGGAACTGGACATATTTCCTAAATACTTCGTCTTTGTATTTTGTATCCATCTGGAGTTGGATTTAAGCACGCTCGTGGGCGGCTATCTCATCTCATTCATGGCTCTCTTGAATCCCACTGATCAAACAGGCAATGTAAGACTGCAGTGGAATAGATTCTAAAAGAAAAAAAAAACAAATTACATCATAGTGTCATTTAAATTTTATCAAAAGTATTTTCAATTATTTTTTCTGTCCTATAAAACTAAAGCTTTTTTGAGGATTCCTTTCATTTCAGAATTAAGTATTTCACATGAATCAGCAGAAAGAAAGAATGCTGATTTTTTATCTGGGCCTAAGGGGTTCTCCAGTACTATTGTTGATTGCACTAAGATACCTGATTTTAATTTCATACAGATAAAATAGAATGAGAAGATACTTCAGAAAGGCAGAAAGGCCTACTAATTATATAGCACATAGTGGGTTCAAAATGTGTATTCTTAGCATGTCAATTCTAAACTGTATTTTACTAATCATTGCAACTCTGGGAAAAAAAAACCTTTATTGTTATCCTCAATAGGGGTAGATACAAAATTTATCATTTTGATGCAAGCGTACCAAATTTGTACTTCCCAATTACACATGCAAATTGAATATACCACTATGCCACAGTCAGAATTATATGAATTTTGTGATGCAATGTGTAACGGCATACGAACCCACATACATTAGGAAATTCTCTCCATAAAATGTCCTTTTTGTAAATGTGCATGCAAATTTGTTTATATTAGGCAAATGTTCATACTTCTACAATATAGAGGAACTGAATGTTGCAAAAATGAAACAAAAACCTATTAAAAATGAACAAAACATGTTTCATATCCCTAATCGTAAGCAATCCAATAAACCTTTCTTGTTCTCTTTTGAGAGACAGAGAGTGGTAGCTAATCTAATCTGGATAACAAAGTTACTTATAGCTGTTATGCAGATTTTCCCCACCTTCATCTACCTATTCAAAAAAATCCCACTGTACATTGGTTTTAAGAAATATTTTTTAGGATCCTGTTTTTTAAGAACCATTTAACATGGAAAAATGTTGGTGGTACAATACAGAATGGCCAATATTTAAAATACCGATGTGGTGTAAAAAAACCCCAAATGTATGGTTATAAGATAGTAGATACTAACTAATAGCTTTATATATAGCTATCATTAAGTCTTTTCCAAATATGGTTTACCTGACTCTATTAAAATAAGTACCTACAAAAAGAATGATTACATCTTGAAAGCTATTTAAAGAGAAAAAAATCCAAGCACCCATAAAAATCACAATTCTTTCCTGTCTTTTCATTGGAAGCAAATCCCATTCCTTCAGTGTGATCACTGCTAAGTGAAATTGCATCAGGTTAGACCACAGTTGTAATACAACTCACAAATGACATACGATAATTAAATTGCAAATGAATATTAACAATTATCACCTTTATATCCTGCTGCAATGGTATACAGACTCCCAATGACTGACAATGTGAAAACAATAGCAATACAAATAAAAAATAGAAAAAATAGTAAAACATGAAATAGCATACAATTCAGATAGGATGGGGGATAAGCCTTAAAACATCCTCTGGAAAAGGTGTTTTCAGGAGATTCTGGAAGGTGACTAGAGTTGGGGCCAAATGCATTTCTCATGACAGAACCATTCCAGAGGGTCAGTCCAATGACAGAAAAACAGTGCCTTTGGGCCTCAGCATCCCTAATCACATGAAAAGGGAGGGAAGGGTAGGGGAACTACATTATGAAATAACAACAGTAAGAACTACAGAATAATAGGCTGACTCAGCCTTCCATTCTTCCGAGGTCGTTAAAAGGAGGACCCAGATTGTTGGGGGCACTATGCTGACTCCATAAACTGCTTAGAGAGGGCTGTAAAGCATTGTGAAGCGATATATAAGTCTAAGCGCTATTGCTTTAATGCAGTATGTTTTAAAGGATCAAGACAGGCTTTATAACATTCAAAAAGTCTATAGTTCAAATCTTATTTGATTTGAATCGTTCTATTTTGACCAGATTAGTTTTTATCATAGGTGGCGCAATTTTATCACACCCACACAGAAGTCCCACAAAGTTCAACAGGAATTAGTCCAAGATAACCGCCTTTAAAAACTGAAACCTTACACCTGATTAAAAATCTTGAATAAATACTTTTGTTTAAATTGCTTGTATTTTTTTTATCTCACTTCTCATCAACAGTCTCTATACTTATCATCATTCAGATGTATCATTTATAATGTCTCTACCACTGGGCAGAAACTTGAAACTGATCACAATAGGATTACTCAATAGGTTTAAAATATAGACATTAAAAAGATTCCCCCATCCCAGAACATAAACACACCCACAAAAGAAAATTTTTGATGTTGTCTCCAATACTATGCAATCACTTCAAATATTCAATTTCCATTAAAAAATGTTATTTGCCAAATAAGTACTTTTATTTAGCCTCAAGTTTATCTATTTTTCACCCAGTTATAAGGGTAGCCATTTTAAATGCCTTTCAAATTCTTAATTTAATTAATTAAAGCTTAGTAAATATTTATGGAAAACTGGCAAACTCCTCATACTTCCCACAGTAACAATATTTTGAATCCTTATATAACTTTTTCTATTTTTTTGTGTGTGTTTGTTCATTGTCCACAAATATCAGCATACAAAGGAAAAGAGAAGGAGTATGAGAGAATGTATTGCCTAGGTTTATTAGTCTGATTTTAAGTCTTATTTCTCAGTAACACCCATTCTTTTATTCAGACCAAACACCAGGCTGCAAAATACAATTTCAAAACTGGTAAACCCAATTGTCCTCTTTCCTTTGCACATTGTAACATTTTATATTTAACTTGCCACAGACATTTATACACCCACATACATATTACTGCTTGAATGTACAGGAGTACCTTCATTTTCAAATGAGTATTGTCTAAAATAGAAACATCATTCTAGGCAAAACATTTTTATCACAGAATTTTTTTCTAACAGTGACAATTTTAATTTCTCCCACCTTAACATCTTAATTTCACTCTTTCTCTTAATGTAATTATTCTGAAATAGCATAAAATTCATATTTATCATAATAATGCCCAAATTATTAGGCTAAGGTGGAAATTTGAAAAAACAAAATTAAAAAAGGTTATGGTAAATTATAGATTATAGTACACTATTTCTTTACTGTTGCCAGCAAAATTATTTGGCCATGACCATGGCCACGGTCATCAGAAGTTAAATATAACTCAAGGGGGAATGTACTTTTAGCTTGACTACTGATGGATCAGATCAGAGTTAAGATAGCATTTTATGATTCAGTACCTAGATGTATTTGAGAAGTTCAGAAACACACACAAAGAAGGGTGTTAAATCCATTCCACTGGATTAAATCCATTGCTCCATTGCTCTGCTGCAACTATAACTTTCTTACAATACTTTTATAATTTCTTTCTGACCATCCAACTATATTCTAAAAAATAAATCAATTAACAGCTTATCTAACACTAATCATAGCACCACAGATGGCCATGCCCAAGCTATCTTGGCTGATTGCAAAAAGGCTAGTAATCAGAGCTGATTATTTGGAAAGAAAAGTATTGTATTGACTCCCAATAACTGCCTGGACAAGTCTCTAAAGTTTTTGTGGATGGTCGACTGGGCATTCAAAGAGTAGATTGAATGAATGCATGTAAAGGCACTCTTATCACTGCCAAAACATTTGAAAAGACAGTGTTCTCCATTTAAGAAGAAGCATACCCTTTCCCAATATATGGCTGCACAAATAACAGTGGAGGCCCCTTTTTAATGAAGAGTTTATTAGCTGCAATATATTTTCACTCACCCGGCCTCCAAGCACGGAATCAAACTGAACAATGAAAATTGTGATTAGGAATCAACGAGAAAAAGGGCCCCCTTATTTCAGTACATCCATCTTAACCTACATCACATAGAAGCTGCAGCTATTATGGATGGCAAGCAATGCTTCTCACCCGCCATCTCTACTGGGACTTTGTCTCCCTTTTTATTACATCTCTGTAAAACCCAAAAGAGCAACGAGGAAACTCAGACGGGGAGCCAATATTGTATTTATTCACTGGCCCACCAGACCCCCTTCTGGACCTCTCACCGCTGGGCAGCTGAGGAAGAATAGACTCTCGCAAACATCTAGCTCTCTTCCTTGGGGATACACGGAGCCAAACCAATCCGCAACCCCAACCAGCAGCCACATCCAATGACGCTCAAGGCGAACCTACCCTTGAGTAAAGCCCAGGACCCGACCTCCTGCTTAGCTGAGCCTCTGACCTCCCTTTTCGCTTTGAGCCCACCGACTCTTCGCCTTCCCCACCATGCAAACTGCGGGAATCCGGCAACAGCCCACCTAAAACCACCGACCAGCAACCGCCTTCGACACTGGCCAGACCGGAAGACACTCAGGACCCGGAAGAACAATCTCTTCTGCTTCGCTCTCTCTCTCTCTCGCCCCCAAGCCTTCTACAGAAACCCGGAAACGGGATTCGTCTTCGTGTCTTGCCGCTGACGCCTTTTTGCTGAGGGCGCAGGCGCAATTTCCCAGGGCTCACAGAGATACTGACACGGATGACGCGCGTGTAGGCACATGCATATGATTTCAGTGTCTATGGAGATTCTGTCATTGGGACAACTATGATTTTCAATTTGCGCTCGCTCTGCTGTATTTGCTTTCCAAGCTGAAAGGATGGAAGCTGTTGACTATTCAAGACAGTAAAAATGCATTGTCGCCTACGTTCCTGAGAGCTTCCTAAATCTTCCTATAAGAGGAGCAGATAAGAACTTCAATTTTCAGCAACTCTAGCTAGAATGGCCAGTTAAAAAGGATTCTGGGAGACGAACTCACTTCCTGTCGTCTTCTCCAACTTGATGCTCCAGCTGTCTTGAGAATTGCAGTCTAACATCTGATAGTACCAAGTTGGGAAAAAAAGTTACTGGTGGGAAAATGACTACGCTGAGGATATATTTTTGAACAGGGGGACGAATGACAATGTGCATTGTGATTTTACAATGCAAGGTGTTTGTGTACTTCCATCTGATGTTGGAACCATGAAAAATACAGGTTTGTGTCAGAATGCACATTTTGTCATTTTTTATTATCATGGTTTGCATTTATGGTAAGGGATAGTGTTGAATCAGAAACAAGCCAACCATATTAATTGTGGGAACCCAGTGTGAATTAATGTTGTACAAATTAAGAGAAAAATACATAATGTAATTACTGGATTGGATATACAGAAGGGCTTATGTATATACAGATGTATCCATATGGTATTTTTAACATACTGTAACTTCAAATGAAAGCCATCAAATGCTATTCTGCTGCTACGAAATCCTCTTGAGATGCACTCTGACAATATACCTTACAGTGCTGATTAAAATGCCATCCTCTCTTCAGTCCTGTTTTGGAATCATGGTGAATAGAATGCTTTTTATATTTCTCAGTGCCTTTGGTAATGATCTTCCCTTGCAATTGTTCTCTGTCAAAAGGATTATTTTACAAACCACTAGAGAAATGTACCCAAATACACGTGGTCAATGTATGGGTTTGTGGAAGGAGGGCTATTTCATTCTTGGAGTACTGGAAATATTCAGTGAGAGGCCAACTTGATAGAGTAATAGTGATGTTCTTTACGCCTGGCCATTTACTAGTTTGGATTGAGCAGTGATTGGCTGACTTTCTATGACCTTCATACAGGCTGAAATTATTGGAGATCTACAGATGGTAAAGACAATATGAAGGAATTAAATATTGGTTTCACAACCTAAATCTCAACCTCTGTAGTTTATCCATAATAGTTCAGAGGCAACAGCCGAATTTGGGGAGAAAAGAGGATATATTTATTTCAATACAATCAAAATTCTGTTACATAAATGAAAAATGTGAGAAAGCAATCCCATTAATGTTTATATTTTTGCATCAGAAGGTACAGAAAACTTAGATCTTAGAATAGATCAATTGACAGATGTTACCATTCTACACAAAACACTTCAAACCCCACATGAGTAACAACATAAGTAAAATATTAACACATTATCCATCTCTTAAGCTGATATCAAGAAAACATCCAACAACCCTTTTGGATATTTTAAGTGCTGTTTTCCCTGTGGCCAAAGACAAATGTTGAATATTTAGATAATCTCTAAGAATGTCAGAAGAGAGGTAAGTCCATTTTAGCATTTTAATACTGAGAAAAATTGTTCTGCTTTTAAGGGGCTTTTTACAACACTTGTCCCCGGCCTTGTTCTTCCTAGATGTGTTGAACTTCCACCAATCCCAACCAGCAAGCCCATGCTAGATGTGAAGATGGGAACTGAAGTCCAATGCATTGGGAGAATACATGGGTGGAGTAAAGTTTTTTCACCTGCTTTGTTCCGACTCTACCTCAATGCTTGTGATTAGTGGCCTGAGGATGTACTGTATATGTTGATAGAAGTAAGTCTTCATCCAGGTTCATCCAAGCCGGGAATAAATAAGCAAACATGGCGACTGCTTTGGGAAGAAGGTTACAGTTTATTGAAGAAGGA
>JANHFS010002334.1:60926-84320 GCA_032467975.1 Trimeresurus albolabris
GTCCCCTGTCACACATATATACAAATATGTAGGTTTTTGACTATGGTGTTACAACTGCCATCTTTCCTGATTAGAGACTTCTGTGGAAGTCTTTTTTTAAATTAACTAAATAAATAAAAAATAAAAAGAAAGGGTAGAAAATTATAAAAGAAAAAAGGTTAAATAAGAACAAAGAAAAAAGCATGCAAACATACAAAGGGTATATTTATAGGGATACAATGTATCACTAAACAGAGTTGATGATTCATTACAGTCATTCAGAATTAATCAATTTTAATCAATTCTACAAAATGCTCCATATGTAGTTGGAGCCACATACAGTATTTGTGTTTCCAATATTGAACAATAGATGTTTTGATTGTAAGTCCACTTTCTTTGCCAAGAAATCAACTCCCATGTGATTGAGAATGTAAACATCTGAAAATATTATCAAGGTTGAGTTAGTACATGTAATTGCTTCTTACAGAAAAGGAACAATATATTTCAATAAATTATTACTTTCATTCCATCTCCAACAACATAAACACTCTAAGGTAATTTCTAGAATATTATCTCTTATTGAAAATAATGTATCTAAAAATCTACTAAATTTTTTTTAAATTTTCTTCTTCTTTATTGGTTAAGTAAAACATACAAACAAACAAAACCAGAACAAAATTACATACCATATGTATGTGTATATCTATCTATCTATCTATCTATCTATCTATCTATCTATCTATCTATCTATCTATCTATCTATCCATCTATCTACAGTATCATCGATCACCTGTCTATATTTTTAAAAGGGTGTTCTCATAGTTTCCCTCTTTTTTCCTCACTTATTGACATTAGATTCTATAATGGAGAATTATCCTTTCTGTGGATTTTGATGTTTGTGTAGTTGGTTTGGTTATCATTTATTTTTAAATGAAATTTTGAAAGATACCCATTTTTATTTTCTGAAACTTTGACATGCTTCAGTGAGTAAAGAGTGATTTCTTTTCAGATAAATTGGGGAATTTATTTTTTAAATGAGAAAGTGGCAAAGTTAAAAGCTTACGTATTCTTTACAAAGTTGCACAAGATTTATTTACATCAGTTTTATGGCAAATTTTATACATTGTAAATAATTATTTGTCACTATTATATATTTTTAATTTATATATTTAAATCTAAATATATTTTATGTTGTAATAAATACTCTTTACACTGTGCTCAGAATAAAAACTGGAAGTATGAATTGCTTATTACTCAAGTTTCTATTCTAATAGTGATCCAACCCTATTGTGACATTTTTAAAATATTGCATTCACTCATAAGAAGAAGCTTTAGAATGAAATTCTACTGATCTTTCCACAAATAGTTTGGTCACATACCAGCTATTCAAAAAAGTAAAACCAAAAGCATATCTTTCTTTGTCATATTAAAAATATAATCAGATTCTGATAACTTGAGGATACTCAAAAATTTTGGCTTGGTATTATTTACCACAAATTCCGATTTAAAAATTGCATATTACTCCAAACTATATTAATGGAAATTCAAAATCTTCTCTGGGTATACCAAATTAGGTAAGTTATATTTGCAATAAAACAAGGAATATGGACATAGCAGGAAAGGTTACTTTTTTCAATGAAAAAAACAGCGCTGCCTGATGCTGTCAATCTTCGATTTATTACATGTGTCTTTGTGCTTATTAATTGTCTCTTTATCACTGCCAAAATGTGATCAATATTATTCAGTTTAATCAAACTGTATTGGTTTGATTAAAAAAACTTTAATTTCCTGAACCCTCAAAAGATAGGATAACCTTTATTGTCTTTTTTTACTGTGGGCACACTGGCACACATTAAAAATGAAATTCTGTTGCCTGCTCTCAAAAGAAGTTATATATCTACCCATACACATACATAACACACACACACACACACACACACACACAAAGATATATATCCATACGTATACACACACAGACACACACACATATTAATCATTGTCCATTTTGAATATAGCGGCAAAAGGAAGATTGAGAGTTCACAAGGTTGATGCTATATGGAACAAAACTGTGACTGAACCTAGATATTCTGCTTCAGATATCATCTTCCTCCCAGAAGGTAACAAGGAAAACAGGTTATAAAGTGGCTGTGTAGAGTCCCAGACAATACTGAGGACCTGCTGAAGCAGCACTTATATGCTATGTCCTGAATAGAAGGAAGTGAACTACCAATAATTTTTTCTGCCATCCTCACCACTCTCTGCATCGCCTTCCTGTCTGAATTAGTAATGCTTCCAAATGACACTGTAATGCAATATGACAGGATTCTCTCAATCATCCCTCTATAGACAGTGGTAAGGACAGGGGAAGGAAGATGTACTTTTCTCATGTGATGCAGAAAATGTAGGTGCTGCTAGATCTGCTTCACGAGTGTCTCACTGTTGAGTGACCAAGTAGCCTACTCATTAGGTGCACACCCAGAAACTTGATCCTGTTAACCACCTCCAAACTGAATCATTAATACACAGAGATGTGTGGCTGTGACTGCCTTTTCTGAAATTGACAATGATGTCTTTTGTTTTTTGAACATTTAAAACAAGCCTTTTTAATTACACCAGTTCACCAAACCCTGTATCTCCTCGTGGTAAGCACTCTCATTGTCATCCTTAATAAGGCCCACTACTGTTGTATCATCCACATACTTCACATTATAGTTGGTGGCAAACCTTGCACAACAATCATGGCTCAACAGGGTGGACAACAGTGGACTTAAGAAACAGCCCTGTGGAGAATCAATCAATCAATCAATCAATCAATCAATCAGTCAGAAGAGAGCTGGAAGAGACCTTGGAGGTCTTCTAGTCCAACCTCCTGCTCAAGCAGGAATTTCTATACCATTTCATATAAGTGACTATCCAATCTCTTCTCAAAAACTTCCAGTGATAAAGCACCTACAACTTCTGACCGCAAGCTATCCCACCGGTTAATTGTCCTCACTATTAGGAAGTTTGTCCTTAATTCCAGGTTGCTTCTCTCATTGATTAGTTTCCACCCATTGTTTCTTATCCTGCCCTCTGTTGGCAACCTTTCAAATACTGGAATACTGCTATCATGCCTCCCCCACCCCCGGTCCTGCTTTTCTCTAGACTAGCCAAACCCAAATCCTGCAACCATTCTTCATATGTTTAAGTCTCCAGGTCTCTAATCATCTTAGTTGCTCTTCTTTGCACTTTTTACAAAGTCTCAACATCTTTTTTGTAATGTGCTGACCAAAACTGAATGCAATATTCCAGGTGTGGCCTTACTAAGGCATTTGCAATTTATCTTCTAGGAGAAATTGTGGCAACCAATTCTCAGGCCAGCTATGGGTATGCTGCCAATCGAATGGAAACATGTAGTGTCATATTCCATAGTGCACAGTATTACAGGCTAATTCAACTCACTAACAGGAGTTTGATCCTCACTGGGTCAAGGTTGACTCAGCCTTCCATTCTTTTGAGGTCGGTAAAATGAGAAGCCAGATTGTTGAGGGCAATACGCTGACTCTGTTAACCACTTAGATAGGGCTGTAAAGCACTATGAAGTGGTAGATAAGTGGCTAGTGCTAGTGCTATAGGTCAATAGCTATAGCCACTAATAAATTTCGTATTCATAATCAGTCCATACAAGCAGGAATCCTGAAAAGTAGGCAGGTTATATTTGGATGCCAACACACCCATACATTCTCAATTTGTTTTTTGAAACAGTTGGTTTCAGGTGGAAATGTATCCCTCTAGAATTTTCAGAAAAATGTACCAAGGTAACTGTTCTGCATCAGCATTCTGGATTCCTAAGTGTTATGGCTGAAATAAAAAATGGTAATTTATTTCTGGGATATTTTTTTCTACCTCTGTATACATGACAGATACTAGGTTAAGTATCCCATTTACATAATCCCATCATGTCTAAAAAATTATTCTCTTCTGAGACATAGCCCCTTAATCCCTTCACTAACCAAAGGGAAAGAATTTTTACTTAACAAAGGCAGAATGAAATTGATTTGAAGCAATAGGGATCCAGCTCAGTGTAATTGTTTGAAGCAAATCTAATCAAGCAAAGGTCAGCAATATAATTCAGTAAAACTGCAAACATTCTATACATATTGAAGATGTGCCTAATCCCATCAGCCTTCTACCACTAATTAGCAAATATACAATACCTATTTCTAATGCTGATATATTCTTACAAAGTGCCTAAAAATAATGCCACTTCTTCTATGTAAATAAACCCAATCAGGTTTTCCTTCCATCTTTTGTCCCAAAACAGCACACATGATAATTCAAAATGTTTCAAAAGTTCTTACCTACAATCAGCGTTTTCTTTTACTATTCCCTAAACTGAACCCAAAAACTGTTACAAAATAAAGCTGTGTAATCTTACACTTCAGAACTGTGCTCCTTTCTTCATTATCCATAACATCAAATCAAGATATTAAGGCTTGGTAGGGATTCTGGAGAGTCATGCAAATTGCTCTTTGCTGCAAAATACCTTTCTGGGAATCCTCAGAATGAAAAACTATTAGAGATGGAGGTGAATTAGAGACTACTTAGGCCAGAGTGTCCTGGGTAGGAGGCCAGTGCACTCATGGCTTGCACCTTCCTTAGAGACAGTCTGAAAATAACAGCAACAATAACAAGGCAATTAAAACCAGTCGTTAGATACACAGTTGGAATAGTGGACTTGACCCAAACAGAGCCCTGAATAGTAAGACCAGAAAATAATTATAATTAATCATGGCCTTCATCCATTCAACAATGTTGACCAACTCTACTTACCAAGGAGCATAGGTGGTCATGGAATGTTCCAAGTACACAAGAAATTGAAGAAGAACAAAGGCATTGGAAGAATGTCTGATGGAGAGTAAAGAAGATGCACTGAAGTTAGTATACCATGAAGGCTTACTGAATACCAGAAAGACCAAGCTGGCCTACTAGAAAGACTAAATGAAAAAGAGAAATGGCAAGACAAAGTATTCCATAGCTAGTATACAAAGCACACACATACACACTGTTCTCCCCAAGGCAAGACCTGGCAATGGTTAAAAGCAGGATAGTAGAAGAAAGAGATAGAGCTTTTAATTCTGGCTGCACAAGACCAAGCCTTAAGAACAAATACATTCAAAGCCAAAATTGAGAAGACAATAAATGCCACCTATGCAGAGAAGTTGAAGAAACAGTGAACCACCTGGTAGCTGTTGTAAAAGGATTGACAGACTGACTACAACAATGGCATGATAAAATAATAACAATGGTGCATTGGAATATCTGCAACAAATACAATTTGCCTATAAGCAAGAATGGTGGTGGGACCACAAAATACACAAAATAACAGAAAATGAAGATGCTAAAGTACTCTGGGAATTTAAACAGACAAATACTTTCAACATAACACCACAGACTTAACAACTGTCAATAAGAAAGACAAAAAAGTCTGGCTAGTGGAGACTGCAATACCTAGGACAGCAGAATAAAAGAGAAAGAATGGAGAAAGTTACAATATATAAAGACCAGCTAATAGAAATAAAATGACTATGGCAAAAGAAAGCAGAGATAGTGCCAATAAGCTCTTTGGGTGCAATCCCAAAACATCTGAAGTACCATTTGAATACCATCAACATTGACAAAATCAGTCAAGTGCAAAAAGCATCTTTCCTTGGAACAGCTTACATCCTGTGACAATATATTTAACACCATCAAAGAATATCATCCACATATCCCAGGCCCTTGGGAAGGACTTGATAGGTGGATAAAAATGAAAAATTTAGTCTAAATATCTGTCTGACTGGCAATCAACATAATAATTTAAACCTGCATTCTGCCCAATTCTCAATGACTCTATGTAAAATGACAATAGTGCTTCTGCTTTAAATAGTGGTCTTATTAGGCTGCTCTGAAATTGTGAATTATACACAAAATTAGATAGAATACTGAGACACTACAAGTGTTTCAAAGATATTTTATTAAATATTTATTTTATATATTATTTTATATTTTATTATATTTTATTATTTATTAGTTTTACAGCTAGAACATTTGTTTCATATTTTTTTCTGGTTAAGTGTGACAATTTTGTTTGTTGTTTTAAATATTTGTGCTTTCAGCATTGCACATTTTACATCACAATACCTATGGATCATCTAAACATGGACATGAATGCTTGTAAACAATCTAAAAATAATAACTATCTCTAAATATTAACAGACTTCAGAAACATGGAGATATAGGAAGGTATTTCACTCTTAAACTGGCTGGTAGATTTCAGAATTTTGATAGTTTTTAAAGATAAGGATTTCATATTCCAGATTTCTGCCCAATACTGTATTAAATCACCAGTTTGGTTAGTAATTGTCCTCTTGTCTAGTTAAATTGAAAAAAGTGGGGCAAAGTGCATAGTTTTCTTAAAACAAGAAAGTTGGCATTCCTGAGACGTAAAATTAATTCTTATACATTGGGGATTTTTAGAAAACTCATTAATGTATATTGATAAATGTTGGATCAATATGCATTTATCTTTTATAGCTCAAAATCCATATTCAAATCTCAGAAAAGACAAGTGAAATCAGCTGCAGAATGTAGCCCAGACCCTGTCAATATACTGTACAACTTGCTGAACAGAGCAGAATAGCTACAGAGAAAGGTCAGGGCAGTTTTTTTTTACTTTATTGGCTATTTTAAAGGCTTGAAATATTGTTAGGTCTTCGAATGGAAGTATTATAACAGAACAAAAGAATATAGTAGTTTACATACATTAGGGAGCAGATTAAAAAAATAATATGCTTTTTAATACTTTAAAAAATATTTTTGGCCACCGGTTTTGTATCGTAGAATAAGTGCTTGTATTTCTAACAATATAAAAAACTGTGCAATTAGATCTAAGGAGGCATTTTAGCTAAGCTAAATTCAATAATTCAATAATAATATTAAATTAGTAATGTATAATTAAGAGTAGGTGAAAGCAAAGAAGTACAGAGTTGCTTTAACCTGAGGAAGTCTAGCTGCTGTTCCTCCTGGTGGGAGTAGTGGCATACACTCTCAGTGGCAAAAATGAGGCAAAGAAGGAGAAAAGAGACTCTCTCCCAATTTAAGGGATATGGCAAATTAGCAGGATGCCATTTTAGATCTCCCTTCCTGCATGGCACTGAGACTGCTCAGCATTCTCTGCCTAGTATAGCCAAAGGAGCTGAAGGAATAATTTGGGGTCATTCTATGCAATTTCTTGCAGTACTGCTACCGCCATCACACTGACTCCAGAGTACCTGGCAAACTTAGTAAGTTTCTTCTGCTTCTTCTGCTCTGGTTACCCTCCATTTAGAAGTCATATCATGTTAGTTCATCAGTGATAGCTCTTTAAAAAAAAATCTGCTTCCATGAAATTGTTATTCTCATTAGAGGAACATAGAAAAAGGAACATCCTTGTTCTATTTGTTAGCCTAAGCAGAAATGGCTATGAAGACACAATTGGATAGGATAGGATATCCAGCTGTAGACAAGCAAGTCACACAGTCTCCAAATATTTCCTTTTCATGCAAAACAAAATTTTGGAAGATGCATGGGACACCTTTCTGTTTCTAATGTAAAAATTGTGTCCCTCTTGGGTTATCTTGGTCCTGAGACAGTGGTTCTGTTCTTGGGCATATTGTCCACAAATGGTAAATGGGCCATCTTTGAGATGAGGCAAGGAGGCTGGGTAAATATCCCTTAAACATATCTAAAATAAACTCCACTGAATTTCCTGGGGCTTGCTAATATAAAATATAATATTGCTATTCCTGCATCCTCAAAACAGATCAATAAATAAAATTGATATTAGACATTTCCAGGGAAAATATGTCCTGAACTTGTATAGAAACTACTACTTTTATGAAAAAGCATATCTGCAGCAAAATAAATTGAGTGTGTTCATTCTCCAAGATAAATCAATACTTATTTTATATACTGTACATTCTATTAAAACTCAAAAATATTAGAACATTGGTAAATATTCTTCCACCTACAATAATAATTTAAAAAGTCATTCTTTGATATTTCTTCACTAAGCATTCCACTCTGATTATATGGAAGTAGATTTCTTTACGATAGGTAAGAGTCATCCTTTTACCTTGTTAATTTCAGTTAACAAGATCCAAACAGAGGCTGAAGAAAAATCCTTAATATTACAGTATGTATAGATACGTTTATGTATTTATCTTTCTCTAAAGAAAAGAGAAAATACCAATTTTTACTAATAGAATGTTCTTGAGACCCTAATTAAAAGTTGCAATTTTCTAACAACATGGGAAATTACAGCAATCAAAAAGTATTTTTTTGTTTTCATCATTTGTTTCTAATAAATATAAAAATATGCAATTTGTTCATTATTTATTTTAATGTGTGTACTGTATTTTTACTCCAATATCTCCAAATCTCTCTACAGTTTATTGTATTTGTGTAAGCTCTGTTATTGTATGTTTTTGACATCTTAGATGGTGATACAGTCTTTAATCCACCTCAACCCTTGATAGTTTTTTTATTATCCAGTCCTTTAAGATGCTATCTATATTTTCAGCTGCTATATAATTTTACCTCCTTTGACACTAAAAACTTTACATGGGTCTACTTATAATTAAAAAAGAAATTTCTTAATTTCTATTTCTTGTTTTTAATAACGATTTTAAATTTTATGAGGCATTACTATAGAATTTATTTGATTTTTTTTTCATCCACCTTATTCCTTTTTATTGGTCAGGAGGCAAAGAGACTGTGGAATCCGTATCAGTCTCATACATTGAATTGGATGGGGAAGATCTCAGATTAAAATGTATGCTGTGAAAACAAGCGGTAACAACCAAGCCAGAAAGGAGATCAGGATATTTAAGTCCAGGACGCTTTGGGGAGTTGAGATATGAGACACCCAACACTTAATTTAATTTAATGTTTCTGGACTACGTATATAAATTTATGTCCTAATTTTATATTTTTCTAATGACTTAAGCAAAAATTCCTATTCCAAAGGCTTTCAAAAAATCTTGGATGATAATGATGATAATTCCAGCATATAAAGGTTAATAAATCATCCAAGTGGATCACAGACTGAGAGTTTGCTTTTATAAATACATACAGTGCTGGTTGTGTGGATGACTCTAGGGCTTGTAAATAAAACAAGAGCAAAAACCACTATTAACAATGAGCAGATGGCTATTTCACAATCAGTATTATCCAGGAAAAGGATAATTAACTCTTCAGTCTTATATTTTGGGAAAAACAGGGTTCAAACAGCTTTCAGGGTCTTAATAGATAACTTAATAAAGAATTAGTGAAGTGGGTCTGTTGTGTAGTGGGTTCTTTGGAGGCATTAACCAGACTGGTCTAATACAACACAATTTATTGCAGCAGGAACAGAACAGAACTTAACCGGCAGACTGACGGCTATTTATACTTGCCGCCTCTAGGTGGCGACCAATCAAATCATAAGCTGTTTTCCGGCTCAAACTTAAACTTAACTTTCCCTCCAAAACAGTTGGAGGCACGTTTAAATCAAAACATATTAACTCTTAATATCAATACATAACAGGGTCTATAATTTGAAATGTATAGTTGATCTGTGGGGTCCTTGGTGCTCTCTGAACTTGCAAACATTTCTTTACCAAACTAGGTAATATTATCATCTGTATGATTGATCCTTTGGATTTACTACTATTTTGGATTCAAAACTTCAAGAGAGGATCTTGGGATTAATTTCTCACCTTGAAAAATTATAGAATTACAAATTGGCATAAATGCGGAATGTGTTTTAAGTGCTTGGTTAAAAAAAAAATTCCCAAAAGCTATACAGAGACTTTATTTAATTTAGATTCAACACTAAAGTATAAACAAAATACAGCAGAAAAGTAAATACTAAAATCAGATAATCATCTTTTTTGCATTCCTATCCACATTATTAATTTCTTAATAAATGGTGTAGTATACAATATAAAAAGGGAAAATTTTGCCCGAGAAAGTACAGGTAAGTTAGTATAAATTCTGAAGGAAAAAACACCTTCAGTGTTGTGAAAAGGTCA
The DNA here is from genome assembly GCA_032467975.1 of Trimeresurus albolabris. NCBI lineage: Eukaryota > Metazoa > Chordata > Lepidosauria > Squamata > Viperidae > Trimeresurus > Trimeresurus albolabris. The sequence continues at coordinate 70,979 of JANHFS010002334.1, forward strand.
AGTTAAAAGAAGAGTATATTAATTAAAATATTGAACATACTAGACATTCTACTACAATTGCTTCATTCTGTTTTGTTGAATTGGGTTGAGTAATGTTTCTCTCCATATCCTAAGTGTTTGTTTTAGATAAGAACCAACCTATTTGAAAGCTTTACTAATGTCTCTGGCTTTCTCAGTTCATTTTGGTCTCTCTCCCCATGATTTATAGTATGCCTTAAAAGAACTAACACTAAAGCAGGTAAAAGAATGGAATTATTGCTGATTAAAAGAATGATTATCCAGTTATTGTAATCTTACATGATGTTATTTGACAATTACCATTTGCTTTCTGGTTATTGGACTGATAAAACATAATTGCTACTATAATATAGCAAAAATTTTATCTCATGACAAAAATTAATGGTGTAAACTGTATGCCTACAAAATGATTTATGATCATACAAGGATCTTCATGTACCTAGACCATTGCAACTAGGAGCAGATCCAGACCTATCTGTCTTATGCACACCTGCTGGCTTGTGATATGGTGGAATGAGCTATAGTGCCAGAATACATTATTCATTGATTTGATGGATATTTATTTACTTATTTATTCCCGGGTAAATACTGACACACATTCAGGTTTAGTGTCTTAAGGATGACAAATGTTCATTTCTGTAGCTGTCAGGAATAAAAATTAAAACAAAAATCATAGCCTTGTGGCAAAACCTTGCATGAATAAAAATAATTGTCAGAGAACAATATCTTTAATTCCTGTTAAGGACATGAAAAAGTATAGAATTTATCCACAAAAATTGTGTACTTTAAATAGTACTTAAAATCTACATGGATAATCATTTTTCAAGAAATTAAGCCTAAGTACTTCCAGTGCATATACTGAATGAAATTGTAGTATTTATTATATTTAAGGCCAGCTCATTAAAGATATTTACTGTTAGGAAAGATATTTTTGTTTCTACCTTGTGAAATTATCTTAAATTATAACACATATTTAGAAAGTGCATGCACACATAAATAGACATTTAAGTTGATGATCAACTCATTTCTTGCTTCAGATTCAGATCATATTTATTAATGAAATGCTTTTATTATTGTTCCTTAACAAGTAAAGGAAAACTGAAAATAGAGATATTAACTATTTTTCGTCTTGCCATTTAAAGGAAGCATGTTTCTGTGGGGTTGTTGTTGTTGTTGTTGTTGTTGTTGTTGTTACCCTCTGGGATTTAATCCTGCAATACATTCTGCAAATGCCTAATACTAACGTTGATTTCAACAAAAAGATGAATCCCACTGACCTTCTATAACCAACCCAAATACATTAATTATTGAATAACCTCCTTGCCAACTGGGTATATACCAGGGGTAGGCAACTTTGGCTCTTTTATGACTCATGGACTTCAACTCCTAGAATTCCTGAGCCAGCATAGCTACCCCTGGTATATACCAATATACTTGGTAAACCAGCCTGCCAAGATACAGTATCTATTTCCCCCCCATGTTAAACCATCTAATTAATAATACAGTATCCCCTCTAATAAATCAAAATCATTATATCTGTTATCTGGGTTAACCAATAATTCAGTAATATACATAATTTTTTTAGTTTAGGTCTAATATTGAAAGCTCAAATACCCCCTCTCTTTTTCTAGTAATATCTGTTATCTCATATTGGGAAAACAAAATTCTTATTTTCAACTAAGCAAAAACATTCTTGTTACATTTATCAATACTTTTTATGTTTGACAGTTTCTTGATTGAGTATTGCTTACTTGTTTATTGGTCTGATCTTGGAGTTAATCTATTAATTATTAATCTAATTAATCTATGCTCATCTGGGTACAGGCGGAGGTCAATTAGTACCTTAAAACTTTTTGAGGCCAAAACATTGGTACAAATTCTATATGGGGCACAAACAGGAATCCTTGCAAAGAAAAACTTGCTTGAAACCATACAAACCAAATTCCTGCGAGCCATCTTAGCTGCACCCAAAGGAACCCCAAATGCCCAATTAAAAATTGAGACAGGTAAGAGCCTGGAAGATGATGATCATTCACTGGTTTAAAATGCATTTCTTTCCAGAGGGACTGTCCCCGTTAGTGCTGAACTAACAACTTTCCTTCCCCCTGGAAGCAGGCGATAGATCATAAACTGGGCTCTTATGGGCTCTCTTCGATATTCTTAATGTCCCTAGGCTTTGACCAAGCAAAGCAAGTAATATCCAATAGAATAAAGGACATGGAGTTCCAAGAAGAACTAAATAGGTTGCCTTGCCACAGTAGGGATAGAATCAAACAGGGTGTGTGGGAATCGGCAAGATATCTGAATGATCTGACCTTCCCAAAACAAAGAATAGCTTTCTTCAGAGCCAGATTTAATATTCTTCCCTCAGCACTGGATGGACATGTTCCAGCTAATTGTTTCCATTAAAAACAGAAGCAGTATTTAGACTATGATCTTAGTTTAGGATTTATCTATACACATAACCACACACATTTGTATAGCAGTTTTTCAGAGCAGTTTACAAGAAACTCAACAACACATAAGAATAAATACAAACACTTAAAACCAACGTCTTTAAAAAATAGCAAAACAAAATAATACATAAATTGAGGTATAGTCTTACTGTCAGAACCCAAAACTCCTCATCTGCTCTTTCCTTTCTTCTATCCTTTTGAGGCCTGCCATTCTTGTTGGGGGGAGGGGTGCATGGGGGATTCATAGTGTTAACTTTCACTTTCTCCTTTCTTTGTCTGGCCTCCTCCTTTTGAGTATGGAATATGTCTCCTTATCTAGGAGACAGTTACAAGGAAATGAAAGCTGGAGAAGACCTTGAGATGTGTGCCTACCGTGCCAGTCAGCCGCCCAGGAGGCCACCTGTGGATTGGCTGGATTTCAAATGGACATTATGACTTTGGTGGAAGGAGGCATATTCACGCGGGCTTTTCTTCAGATCTCGCCTTAAATTCCCTGCTATCACTAGTCCCTAATAAAAGTGTCCTTTTGAGACAATGCCTGTTTCAAGAGTTCTGCTTTCTTGGGTGATTAGTTGAAGTGGGTCCTGACACTTACGCTGAAAAATTAACCAATTTTTAATCAATATATGAACAAGTGTACCTTCCATTGTTTTCTATGGAACAGTTAAATTCTTTTCATGAGAGAGTTCCATATGGGTTCCTATTATTAAGACTTTACCCCTTGACATGATGCTAAATCAAACCCATCAGTAGAAAAATACTTCCCAGCAGAACTTAATGCACAAGTTTGACACATTTAAGAAAATGATTCTTGAAGTATTTAAGGGAAAAGTGGGGAACTATGGCCCCTTTATGACTTGTGGACTTCAACTCCCAAGAATTTTGGGAGTTGAAGTCTAAAGGTCATTGGTTGATTTAGGGCTCACAGATAAATGTCAACATAAAAGATATGTAATTCCTATCTGCTTTCCAGCAGAGGGATGAAAGCAGATAGGAATTTCTTGGAGTCAAGTCTAGTGCATGAAGGAGAAGCGCAGTCCCCTTCTTTAACCAGGTTGAAAACACAGGAGCCCAAGGGGGACTTGGCTGTGCGCAGTTGCTGGGCATCTTGTCAGATGGGTCAGGCCGTCCTTGCCAATAGGTTCAGAAAATTACAGACAATGAAATACTTTCAAGAACAGAATTATTCAGTCAAGTGGCCCAAGCTACCTTATGAATTAGTTTCTTCAGAATGTTTGAAGGACAAAATTTGCTATTAGGTATAATGTATATTACATAGCCTTGAACCAATAACCTATACTTTTAATTTATACATACTTATAAATGTAATTGAATATATCACTTTTAAAATATTATTGGCATCTGCACAGTATTTTTAAAAATGCACTTTGGAATAGATTCCTATTTTATTAAAGTATGCTGGTATAAAATATGAGCAGGGCAAGAATTGAATTTAAAAACAGTAATTTTAGTAGGGATAAAATTATAAGTAGAGTATTTAGAAATAAAATATCTATTTCCTAGATTTTATTTTTAACTACCAAGTTCTATATATGGATATTTGTTCTGCACTGAAACAAAACACAAAAAGAGGCTAATCAAGTTGTGCTACATAAACATTTACCTTTATAACGCTGCAGTAATCTGTTTATTCGAATATCCCAAAACTTCACTGTGTGATCAGAACCAGCAGAAACTATACATGTACCATCAGGATTAAAATCTACGTAGTTTGCAAAACTATAAACAAAAGTAAAAATAATGGTAGTTATTGTGAAGGAATCAGGTCATCTGTTTATTTCAATGAATTCTTAAGGTATCTTTGCCACACAAGCAAAGTCCCATTCTGTTTTCCCAACACTTGTGTAAAATAAATAATCCTGAGATATATTAATATCTTTATTATTAAATATCTCAACTTGGGTCTCCCTTGCCAAATTCTCTCATCTTGCCTGTAAGATAGCAATCAGGTATCAAAAGAGATATTCTTTTTATGTTATCAACTTCTAGATATTTACTAAATAATGTAATGTAGCTAGAACATGTTCTCAAGCTTAGGTCCTTCTAGATATTTTGAATTACAATTCCTACCAACCTTAATGGAGAATAGTTAAGAAAGGAACTCAAGATATGAGAAGCTGCACGAGAGCCTCCTAAATATTATATGCTATCTTGAGCATTAAAAGCCAGTACAAAGCAAGTTGTATTTATGGAAAGTTGCTCATGAAAATTACCACTTTTTAAAAACTGAAATAATAGAAAAATAGAATCACAGGGCTGGAAGGATCTTTGGACATCTTTTAGTCCAACTCTCTGCCCAAGGCAGTAGTCCCTATACCATTCTGGATAAATGGTTGTCCATTTTTTCTTGAAAACTTGAAGCAATGGAGCACCCACAACCCTGGGAGGCAAGCTGTTCCATTATCTATTGAAATTATCAGTCATCCAGGTCATGGTTGTCCCAAAGATACTTTTCAAGAGAGAACTAGACTTTCTTGTTTTTGCATTCTTTTAGAGAGTTATTGAGGCTATTTGGAGGTTTGTCTGGGTCCTCAGGGTCACCTGAAGAGCACAAATGGGTGTGGAGCTTTCTTGGAACTGCTGAAAGGACTGTGTTGTGGAGCTGTGCTTTCTGCAGGATGTTTTCTGCCCTGCAGCCTTTCGCTGTTGAACACAGGCAGAGGCTGTTGGGGATGAGTTTGTGTTGTTTGTATCTCAAACTGAAGCGCAAATGGTTCATGTAGTCTGCAATTTTTCTGAAAATCCGTTCATACTCCCGCCCCATTCAAAGGGTGTTCATCTCAAAGTATATAGTTAAATGTCTGTGGAGATTCTCAGTCATCCAGGTCATGGTTGTCCCAAGGTGCTTTTTCAGGAGACAACTGGACTTTGTTTTTCTTTGGAGATGTTTCGCTTCTTATCCAAGAAACTTTTTCAGCTCCGACTAGATCAGTGGTGGCGAACCTATGGCATGCGCGCCAAAGGCAGCACTCAGAGCCCTTTGTGGGCATGCGCACCATGCCCCGGAAATGGCAACCGTCTCTCTTCAACCAGCCGCCCGCTAACTCACCAAGGTCCCACGTGGTTGGATGCATCCCAGCACGACTGTTTCCCTCCCCCTGTCCCATTCCTCCTGGCCTCGCATGCTCTCCTTTTCCTGGGCACGACCCACTGCATTACCCCTTCAGCTGTTGGCTGGCCATCCAACTCAGAGGCGGCTTCTCTGAACTGCTGGGGACAGGCTGCGGAGCCCCAGAGTGTGCCGATCGAGGAGCCAGCAAGCTGTGACTGCTGATGGATACTGTCGGCCCCCATGCGCTTGCTGGCCTCTGTGTGCGGGGGCTGGTGGTGTCAGGCAGCAGCCGCCCTGGCCCCTGCCTTGCCTTGCCCTGCGACAATGGCATCCCCGCCCTGCCTCACCTTATCTCATCCCGCAGGATGAGCCTCCTACCCACCACACCACCTGCCAGAGACCCCCTGGATCTCCCCCAACCTGACCGGCCCCCACAGGCATCCCCCCATGAGCAACATTGAGGTGATCACGCCCAACTTGGCCACACCCACCCAGTCTGCCATGACCACCATAGCCAGTGGGCCACGCTCACCTGGCATCCAGCGATAAATAAGTGGGTTTTGGGTTCCAGTTTGGGCACTTGGTCTCTAAAAGGTTTGCCATCTCTGGACTAGATGGTGGGGAATGGAAGGATTCAACAGTGAAGGGACACAGGACAGAAAGCACAGCTCCACAACACAGTCCTTTCAACAGTTCCAAGAAGGCTCCACACCAATTTGTGACCATGTCTATGACCCTGAGGACACAGACAAACATCCAAGTGGCCTCAATGACTCTCTAAAATAATGCAAATGACCAGCTGTCTGCAAGGAATATAAATCCTTCCATTCCACACCATCTAAGAGATTTAGAAGCTTTTTGGATCAGAAGCAAAACATCTTCAAAGAAAAACAATTAAGTCCAGTTGCTTCTTGAAAATGTACTTTTGGGACAAGCTGTTTCGTTGATTGTTATTAGGAATATTCTCCTTAGTTCCAGGATGAATCTCCCTCTAACAAGCATCTACCCATTGCTTCTTGTCCTGCTCTCAGTTCTATGGAGAATAAATCAACCCTCTCTTCCCTGTGACAACCCTTTAAGTATTGGACGACAACTATAATGTCACCTCAAGCTTTCTCTGTATTAAACTAAACGTACCTAGTTTCCTTAGCTGTTCATCATACAATTTGACGTACAGACCCTTTATAATCATTATTGTTCTTTTCTACACTGTTTCTAGGGTCTCAGTATCTTTTTTATATTGTGACCAGAACTGGGTGCAGTATTCCATGTGTGGCCCCACTAGTGCAGTATAGAATGGTACTATCTTTCTGAATCCTGAGTTGATCTTCCAAAGTGTTGGCAATTCCCCTTGGTGTTATCTGCAAATTTGCAAACTATGAACATAATGGAGCATTAGATATTCTATCAGCCATAACCAAGGAAGAAAACCTGAGCCAGTCTGAAAGAGAATACGGCCATTGCATTTTTTGCTTTTTCCTTATATCTAAAGTAGGATTCCGATATTGTAGAGAGCAGAGAATTTAACAAAAGATAGCTCCACATACACTTAAGCCCAACATTATAGATTTAAACATATGTATATAATTAAAAATACCTTAAACAATAATATTCAAAAGTATGGAAAAATGTTCTATTTCAATGTACTTCCAATCTCAAGCCACTGAATGGGCAGGAGAAAGAAGGAATTGAGGTGACCTTGTCTTGTCACCTCAATAATCTTTGCTTATGTTTATTAAGGAATAAGTAGCTGGGATGTTTGGGGCTTCTGGTTTTGCGCAGTAGTGCAAATAGCCAAGGGATCATGGGGCTCCGCAGCCTATGGCCGATTCTTTTCTGTTTGGGGACCCTAAATGGACCTAAAGTCACTCCAGAGAGGCAACAAAAAAGATGGGAAGCCCCGCCGACCGTGCAGAGATGGTGGTCGATCCAGTCGTTTAGGGAAAGCCCTCCAGAAACCATCAGAAGAAAAGTTAGCTTCACTTCAGAGTCTAGCCCAAGTTACAAGCAGCCGAAGCCAAAAAGCACTAATTTAAGCTTGATCATAAACAACATGTTCGGAACTGGGTAAGAATATTGATTTTCTCTCTTCTACTTAATATTAATTTCCTGGAAAAAAGAAAAAAAAACCAAGAAGCAAAAATCCTCTGAAAGTGAGGAGGGGGATTCTTGCCCCACCCTCCCACAGAAGGAAGCGGCAAATTAAACTTTTATGGGGGACAGAAATATATTGAAATGAAATGAATATAAGACTTAAATCTGGATAAGTTTGAAATTGGTAGAATTTGTTAAGATTTTCTCTCCAAAAGATTATTGATGAAAACAGAATAAAGTAATTGTTTGTTCTGAAAACTGAAAAAATGAACTGGGGCTGCCATCTAGTGGTGGATGAAAATATATAACTATAGGTGCTCTAATACAAGAACTGACAGAAAGCCCAGTAAAAGATAGCTTGTTTTTGTGACCTTCAATGTCTTAATTAAATAGCTGAAACAAAAAAAAACCATTTTGGGCTATCTACAAAGCAAAAACTATAAACTTTAGGGAAAAAATGACCTTCCTGGACGATGTGGTTGTTAAATACTAGAAAAATATTTATATTCAATTGTTATCTATCAAAATATTAAGAAATGTAAAAGTAGCTGGGATGTTTGATAAACAAAAAGGAATTGCTGTTGTATGGTGTTTACGAAAGTCCTGGTCACAAGTTGGAAAAATTGAGTAACAAGGTAGCACAATCAAAATAAAAGGAACCAGCAGTTTAGTTTTTGTGCTGGTTCATTCAACCACTACCTGCTGATATAGCTATAATTATCAATAACATATTTTCCTTTGTTTTTAAATAAATATAACTTACCCATCATAATCTATTATATTATTAATACATATCTTGTTTCTTATATCCCAGATTTTAACAGTTTTATCTTCACTGCAAGACACTACTAATCTTCCATCTGGTGAATATCTAGAAAGAAAAAAGAGAGAGGGGGAAAGATCTGCATATTTAGAAATAATATTTAAATGATCTTCAGTTGTAAAATTGGTGATAATACAATATACAAGCATTAAGGAATTGACACTGAACTGGTTCATCCAACTACCATTTATGGCTATGCTGAAAATAGAGCTCATAAGTGCAGCTCATAAGGACATGCTCTAGTGGAATGGGACAAATCGCCACAGCCAACTCACCATGGCCAATTTGCCTGTCAACTTGTTGTGGGACAACTCACCATTGTCAACTGGCCACGGGACAACTCACTGCAGAATAATTCAACAATTTAATTATTTAAAATAATTAAAAAATATTTTAATTTTTGTCATCCACATTTTGTTTTGTCCCTCCTTTGACATCCTTTCTTTAATGATTTTATTGCACTGTTTCTTAGATATTACTGTAACTCTTGTACTGTGGCGAGTTGGCCATGGTGAGTTGACTGTGGAGAGTTGGCTGTGATGAATTGTCATAGTCACCTTCCTAGTCTTCTCCCATTTAGACTATTGTGATGCATTTTACCGAGGGGGGGGGGCTACTCTTCAAGGGTATCTGGAAGCAGCAGCTGGTGCAAAATGCATTGACCTGCACAATTATGTATGCTCTTAAGAGGATACATGTTAACAATTCTGCTTTGTGAGAGGTCTGCTTCAGGGTCCAATTCAAAGTGCTTGTTTTGACTTTTAAAGCCCTAATATGCACCAAGGTTATCTGAGGATTGCCTCTTCCTGATTACATTTCCTTGTCTGATCAAGTCTGGCAGGAGAAGCACGTTGCAGATTCCATCTGCAAAGGAATTCTACTTGACAGGACCTAGGAGGCAAGCCTTTTCTCACTCTCTGGAATAATCATCCCTCCAGAGATTAGGTGAGCTCCAACTCTCATGGCCTTCCAGAAAATCCTTAAAATGTGTTTACTTTAACAAACCTGGGATCCCCTAGTAATAGGGAGTATGCATGTTGACTGTGTTATGTGTAAGATTCACATTCTTGTGATTTTGTTTCTATCGTTATTTATTGTTTTAATCATTTTTAATTGTTTTTATAGTATGCTTTTGATTTTATGTTACCCATATGGGTGGCCATATACAGTATACGTAATAAATAAATAAATAAATAAATACACTTTTTGCTGACATTACCTGTTTTATTTGGGGATAACTTCAGATATTCAATATATGACAATAAAAGACCATGCCTATTTGTTTGTTTGCATCCAACTTTTTTTCCATGTTAGAATTCAGGGCAATGATTACAGGATTCTGAGACAATCTCCCACAAAGCCCTTTCTACATACAATCTAGGTACGCTTCGGCAAGGATGCTGCACCAATATCTTCACTATACATTTTGAGATCATTGAGAAAAGCAATTATCTTTAGGAAGGTAATGAATTAAAAACTTACTTTGCACAACGCACCCAGTGTGTATGCTGGGATAAAGAAAACAAAAGATGTTGGCTGCAAATGCTCCACACTTTCACTGTCTTGTCATTAGATGCAGTGACTAGAAACTGACTATCATTTGAGAAGTTCACACTGCGGACGGGAGCAGTATGGCCCTTTAATGATGTGGATTCACCATGGCTATAAAGAAATTAAAAAATATATGTTTTAGCAAAAACTAATCATATGAGTTTAAAATAATATAGATTCCAGCCTCAATCTATCTTGTTTAAAGTGATGCATTCCCAAAAGACCTTTATTTCATGTCTGATACAGTTTGTTTCTGTGAACAATCATAGAATTCTTTCACAAATAATATAATTAATAATATTATTATTGTATTAATTGTTTTAAGATGAGAATAAGCTTAGGCATGGTCTAACAAAATGCTATTGTTAAAATCATACAGGTAGTTATGAACATACAACCACAATAGGGCATGGAATTTCAGTTATAAGTCACTGCTGTTGTAAGTCAAGGCACCATGTGACTGGATTAGATTTTATGACCATTTTACAATGGCTGTAGAATGAGTCAGTGTAGTCACTAAGTGAATCATCTGATTGTTAAGCAAATCCAGCATATCTAATAGGTGTTTTTTGCCATTTTCTCCAAGAGAACAGCAAAAATCATTACAAATCAGTTATGTGACTGCAGGACATTGCAATTCGTTGTAAATATGCGAGCCAGTTGCCAAGCATCGAAAATGAGATCATATGACCATGGGGAAGGGACAGTATGGCAGCCCTAACTTTAAGGACAGGTCTTAAGTGGCTTTTTAAAAGTTCTTTGTAATTTTGATCATTAAGTGAAGACTACCTTTATTTCCACTCTGTTTTAACAAAGGTTAAAGTACTTATTTGTTATTCCAAAGTGTACAATTTATGACCCTCAATAATTTATTTGCAATTTTTAGAGATTCCTTTCCAAATATGCTGCCAAACTTTGGCAATGTGGATTTCTGCAATTTTGAGGCATGCAAATATTTTTTAAAAATGTATATTGCATGCATTGACTATATTGGAAAAATGGCCTCAAAATTTCAAACAATACAAGCCTGGGCCATGGGAATTTCATCATCTTATCTCATTATCTTAAAATCCTTACCCCCACAAATATTAAACAAGTTCCCCTGCACTAAAGCCTCATACATTTTCACTTATGGGGTTAACAGAGGATATTTTATCACTTCTTGATCCACAAATGTATATAAAATAGATAGCTAAAAAAGATATTTTCCAGAATCACTTTAGAGTTTCTTCTTTAAATTAGCTTTTAGCTAATTTAGCTTTCCTATTAGAGAAATTGGCTAAGTCACTTTTATGTAAAATAAGTATAATTGAAACAAAATAAATGGAACCAATGCCACTTACATGCAAGGAATCCATAATCTGGCGGTTCGGTCTTCAGAAGCAGATGCCAACAGGTATCCATCTGGTGAAAACTGTACACTAGTTACAGCTTCTAAATGACCCACAAACCTGAAGGCTTTTGAATTTGGCCTCAAATTCCACATCATGAGAAACCTATCCAGAGAAGAGGTGGCTACAAAGAAGGAATTATAAAGGAAATTTAAAACAAAAAGTAAGTTGATGTAGAAATCTGACATAGATATCAGCACATCAATTATTATTTTTCTGCTTCCGGTTTTGCCCAGTAGCCCAGCAGCCAAGGGATCACAGGGCTCCACACCCTACGGATGATTTCTGCCTGTTAGGGGACCCTAAATGGGCCTGAAGACACCTCGCAGAGGCGATAAAGAACGAGGGAAGTCCTGCTGAGTGCAGAGAGATGGCAGTCGATCTGATCAGTTTGGGAAAAGTTTTCCAGAAACCAGCAGGAGAAAGGCTAGCTTAACTTCAGAGTCTAGCCCAAGCTACAAGCAGCTGAAGCCCAAAAGCACTATTTTAAGTTGACTGTAAACAACATGCTTGGAACTGGGTAAGAACAGTGATTTTCTCTCTTCTACTTGATAATTGATTTCCTGGGGAAAAAAACCCCAAGAAGCAAAAAGCCTCTGAAAGTGAGAAGGAGGGGGATCTTTGCCCCACCCTCCTGCAGATGGAAGCGGCAAATTAAACCTTTAAGTGGGGACAGAAATATACTGAAATGAAATGAATATAAGACCTAAATCTGGATAAGTTTGAAATTAATGGAATGTGTTAAGATTTCTTTTTTAAATCATGAAAATAGAAGAAAACTGAAAACAAACTAGTGCTCATATCTTGTGGTGGATGAAAATATAGCAGTTGCTTCAATATAGGAACTGGCAAAACCCAGGAAAAGATAATTTGTTTTTGGTGATCATTAATGTCTTAATAACAGAGAACAGCTGTGACAAAAAAAGAAAACATCTTGGGCTACCTACAAAGCAAGAATTATAAACTTTAGAAGAAGAAGAAAAATGACCTTTCTAGATTACAAATACTTATTCAACTGTGACTTTAAAGCTGTTTGCAGAGAAAGAAAAACCCTGATTTTTGACTATCATGGAAAACCAGAGATCTGCAGAAAGAACATACCAAGAAAAAACAAATACTTTCAGGAACTTCCTGTGGTGAGGCTTCGCCGACGGAGGCTTTTTTGTTAGCCTCCCGCCCGGGTCTGCATCAAAGCCGTCAAAGCAACGGGGATCAGCTGCTTTGCAGCTCGGAACTCTCCCCCCGGGCCAAGGGGGGAGAGTGAGTATAGGTCTGGATAGGAGTAGAGTCCCCTGGTCCCCCCAGGAATGATCCTGGGGGGTGAAGATGAGAACTCCTCCGGAGTCTGGACCTCTCTCCGCAGCCTGGTGTGCCTTCCCTCTTCGGAGCGGAGCCAGACGTTGCCCCCACTGCTGCTACTTGGTTTTTTCAGGTGAGTACTTTTGTTTAGATGGAACCGGACAGGGGATTTTTACTTCAGAGAAATACTTGTGACTTTAACTCGAGTAATTGCATGGGATTCTTGCTGTGTGTGAAAAGTGAAAGTTAGAAGAAAATGGCCGTGGCTTCTTTGTAACAAAGGAAACTTTCACTTTGTCTGCAGCTGTGAAGGATTTTAACGAGACTCTCTCAAGTTGAGCTTTCTCAAGCGGATATTTGCTGTTGTGACTTTTTAAAATAATTGGATAGAATGGCTTCAAAACGTGCTGGTGTTTCTGCATTGCCTAAAGCAGCTAGTTCTTCTCCTGTGGTGCAAATTCAACAACAAAAGCCCAAATCCCCCCCTCCTTCTCCTCCTCCTTCCATTAAAGACTTACAGGAGGCTCCTTCCATTAAAGACTTACAGGAGGCTCCTTCCATTAAAGACTTACAGGAGGCTTTAGCTAAGTCCTCATTGCAGACTGTGAAAAGAACAGAAGAACTTCTTGATAGGAAA
>JANHFS010002334.1:90792-100953 GCA_032467975.1 Trimeresurus albolabris
ACAGACACGCCGCCTGGAAATGGATAGAGGAGCGGTGTCTCGGTTCCTAAGACCATTGGTCTTAGGCGACTCCTGTGAAAGGTTGAGAACCGCTGGACTAGATGGTGGGGAATAGAAGGTTTTATATTCCTTATAGACATCTGTTCATTTGCATTCTTTCAGAGAATCATTGAAGCTGCTTGGAGGTTTCCTTAAAATACACTATTGAATGCTGGAGAATGCTTCATGAAAGTTCAAAAGGGAAGAATCAATAGTGGAACACCACACTATTTTGTTTTAATAAGGTTAGTCAAACATTCTTGCTTAGTTATACAAAATAAAGGTATGCCATGAGAAATGAAAGAAATATAAGAGTGGCAAGCATGTTACAGGCTACTTTCATAAAAGCCAGACCTATTATCATTTTTCAGGTTGGATAAATTGATTATCTCATTAGCTTGATCTGTTAAAAACTTCGATGTAATTTGTATTTGGATCAGTGAGGAATTTCAGAATAATGCCATGATTTTCCCCCATCAATATAGTTCAGCATAGCCTGTTATAGTTCAGCTATTTCTGTTGCTGGGATTCATATTCTCATTTTTATTGTTATTTAGAAATATAATTTTGTATGCTTTGCACTCTCTTAGCAATAGTGGATATAACAGAAGTATAAAATAGCATATGAATTATAGTGCACACATAGGACAGAAAAATGTTATATATTTTATGGGTATTAGGAAGACAAAATCACTGGGTCAATCTGACAAATTTTCTATGGAAAAAACATACAACCCACTTATTCCTACAAAGGATCACACAGGGATGTCTAAAAGACAATCCATATTCTTAGATTAAGCCACAGTGTATTTAGTGGATTTTACTTCTAACTAGGCATGTATAAGCATGATTTCAGTTTGTAGCTAGTGGGTGACCCTGGGACAAGTATATCAAAATATAAATTGTATGAATGTTGAAGTAGATATGAAAATAAAGAAGTTATCTTTGAAGGATTTCTATCCTATCTTTCCAAGTCAAGCAAGGTCACATAGTTAAAACAGCTGATGTGTAGAGATAGAGGTCATGTAGAGGCCATGTGCAGCACACTGCCATGGCTCAAATACCTACATGATCTCACCTACATGATCTCACCAAGTTCACACCACCAAGATGTTGCAGAACACTGGCCCTGGCTGGTGCCCCCTGGCTGGTATATTCTTAAGGATTGGTGAGGAGAATCCACCAATAAAAATGCTGTTGCTATTTTATCTTATGCTGCTTGGAAAAACTGTATAAAAGCAATAAACACTGCGAAGGCAGTCAGACATCTTTGCACCTGCAATGACTGGTCTCTGATTCCATCAGCCATGTGCAGATCTTAGCCAGTTCTCTTATTTGAATTACTCCAAAATTTGGAAAATTAACCTTGTACTCTTTGGGGTAACCCTCTTGCTGATATTGTTCAGGGAAGTTCTGAATTTCTGCCCTAAAGTGCTTCTGGATTAGATCAGTGGTCACTTTCCCTCTCCCAATTTTTCCTTGATATCATTTATATTTTACAGTGTCAATAACCCTGATTCTCATCCTGGATACTTAACTTTCTGACTTTATACACAAATAAAAATAGTAGGCACGAATATTCTCATAACTCCCTTTTTCTCATAACTTATTTTATAGTCCTTTGAAATGCTGGAGGTTTTCACTGCTTATTGTGTTCTTTGTGCTGACGAAATGGGATCAAGGTTGCAAATGTATAAAAATAAAACATATACAATGATCCTAAAACATGTTATTGCACAATTCTCAAGTTAACCCTTTCAGCTTCAGTTTGCACACCAAGAAGTCCTACATAAGTAGCTAATGATACAAGATCCCTTACCTAATACCTTATGCCAGGTATTGAGGCAATATCCTTTGCTTTTGCATAGATGACTACTAAGTTGTCATGTGCTGATGTAAATACCCAGTAGACAAACCAAAAAAAGAAGGAAAATGGAAAAATTATTGTTATGTATTGTAAACAACTGACTTTCCGAAGCCTATTATTGCAGTTGCTAATGGCATTTTAAAGCTTTTAACAACAGCCAGTCAAAATGTACTTAAGGGATATAAAAATTCATTTGGCGAGTAAGATGCAGTCCAGATTCTGTTCTGTAAGTTGTCCAAGGATGAGTGGCTGCTCTAAAAGGAAAGGCATTAAGGAGAAGATTGCAGAGTCTTTAAAAAAATCCCTTTAAAGAATTTAAGAATTTCAACAGATGTAATGAAAAAAAGTCTCTTCTTTTCTCTCTTCGCGGCTGCAGTTTGAAAGATAAATATCAGGTAAATATTTTCATCCATTGCTTTGAGTTGGAGAAGGTGCCAATCTCACTCTCATCTAGGATGGCCCAATAAAATAGAAAGCAAGGTTATATTCCCATCTTCTACAAGAACTGCATTGAAAGTGACATCTGATAGGCCAGACAAGTAGTGAAAACATTTGTAGTTATTAACAACAGCTGAAGACATTAACTATTTAGCATATCATGAACAATTATTTAAGACAAAGAACCACTATTCTCCATTGTACCTGGTCATCTAGGTATGTTTGTCACCTTTTTTCAATTTAATGTTTTTGAAGTTTGCTAACGTTTAATACATAAAAGCCACGGGATATTTGTGCTACTGTACTAAGTGTATTGTACTGAGATAAAGATCACTTTTTTGAAAGACAAAGGTCACTCTTTTGAAGATAACAAAGGTCCAAATTCTGGACAAAAAAAGACCATTAGTTTGAAAGAAGTGTAAAAGAGGCCATTATGTTGAAATTGAACAGCCCTCTCTCAACAGAGGGGGAGGGATGTGACACCACCTATTTCCTGTCTACAACACAGTTCTTTCAGCAATTCTAAGAAGGCTCCACACCTATTTGCACTCTGATTCAGGTGATCCTGAAGGTACAAATAAAACCCCAAGTAGCATCAACAACTCTCAGCTAACAACTGACCTTCAGAGTGTTAATGACCAGATGACTGCAACAAACATAAATCCTTCCATTCCCTACCATTCAGTCACAACTGAAGAAGCTTCTTGGATGAAAAGGGAAACATCTTCAAGGAAGAAAAAGAAAAGAAAGTCCAGTTATATTTTGAAAAACATTTTTGGGACAACCATGACCTGGATGACTGAGAAACTCCATAGATACTGAGTGGAACATATGCTTGCTTGGATTGAGATGCAAACATGGATTTGGATGCAAATTCAGCTGAAAATCACCCATAGTATTTTTCCAATAGGATTTGAGAATCCCCTTGCGGAAATGGTGATGTTGAAGAGTAAAACTATAAACTAAATACAGTAAAACTATAAACTAAATATTGATCTACATACAGTAAGCTTCATGTGTTTGATTCACAAAGTCTTACAGGTAAGCATGGATTCAAGTGAAAGATGTTCTGCTCCTATAGCAAACTATACAACTTCTGTTATATTTTCCCGACTTTGGCTGAGTGTGTCAATATACAGCATATACCTGCTAGCTGATGGAATGCAAGCAAAAATAGGTTGTTTTGCAAGGTACAGTAGTTTCTTGATTAGAAACTCTATCTTGTACAAATCAGGCTGAGCATGCTTGCAGTAAAGGCAGTGGTGGGATTCAGCCAGTTCGCACCAGTTCGGCGGAACCAGTAGCTAATTTTTTGTTGCCCAGGCCCAGAACGGACTTCCGGAAGTGGCATCCACACAGAGAACCGGTTGCTCACTTATCTGAATCCCACCACTGAGTAAAGGCTTTGGTTGTGCTTGTGGAATATTGCTCAAAATCTGCTACAACTGATTGGTGATTTCTTTACTGTTAGCAGGAGCATGATTAAGGCAATGTGACCTAGCAAAATGTTCAGTAGGGCTGCCAAATGTAGATCTTCTTCCTTTAATTTTTAAATAAATGAACACATACAGTATTGCCTTCCAAACCCGTCACAGCACATGATTAAATTTAGCATCTAAAATCATTTAATTTCACTGATTGTTGTCTTTGGTTTTCAGCAGGTAAATGGTTAATCCTATCATAAATATGCATTCATCAAATAAGGTGTCCCTCCGATATTAGAGTTTTAACAAAATCTTTGTTAGCTTAATTATCCAAATATGTGTGGATCATTCATTTGAAATTCATCCATAGCTCCAAATAGATTCATAGATGGACGAGATAGATAAGCTACAACACAAATAGAAATAAAACATAGACCTCCAGAAAGAAAGAAATATAATTTTTTATTTTATATTTTCTCTGGGTCTAATAATACCCATTAGGTTTTCCTCTCCATTGTTAAAAAAAAAAGAATAAGTGGAGATTTGGAGAAAGAGCCAGCAGCTGGAGAAGCAAATGTCACCTCTTATTGTACAGCAGTTTATCTATGGATAAACAAATAAAAAAATCACACAGGAATAATTAACAGTATTATCTCAACAAACAAATAATATCATTTTATCATCCCTTAAATAATTGGTTTTAGCAGAATTATCCTTTCTAGAATCAAACAGCAAATTTTTCAAACAGGCATGAAACTTTAATTACTCTGACATCTGTTGGGAGACAAACTTTTCCAAGGAGTTTCTCCTTCTGAGGGTGGAGGATGGCAAGAAACAGCCTTGGTTTTGGTTCAGTCCAAGCCGGGAATAAACAACATAGTGACTGCTTTAGGAAGAAGATTGCAGTTTATTGAAGAGAAGAGCCAGACAGAAAGATAGCTCTGGAAGAAAAAAAGAGCAAGCACATGTAGGGAGTGGGTTTTTATACCTTTTTCAGCCTTTTGTTTGGAGTTGTTCCTGTGGCATGAACTTTGACCTGAGTCTGAGTGTGCCTTTCTGGTATTCTGATGGTGGTGGGTTAATCCTTTTATGTCCCAAAGGTCATATCCTGCTTCCCTGGGGCTGTGGCTGATGACTCTTAGATTTTTGGTGTGAAGGGTTGTTGATTCTAGGGATCTTTCTTCCTAATCCCAGTTTCTTGACTCCAGTCTTTCTGACAAGATTATCACATTTGCAATTCTGCAGACTTGGTTTCTGTTTGGGACAGAGAGACTTGGGGACGGCGTTGGTTTTCTGCTTTTAAAATCCTTTAGGGAAATATATTCTGCCTTTTAAATATTTCCCAAAATATTTCTTTTTCTGGGGGGGGGGGCTGACTTCCCACACATACAACTGTAATACTCATGATTTAATATGTAATATGTTCAGGTGCAAGGAAAATATTCAGAATTGTTTGCATGCTATAACCAGGTTTATTCACATGGTTAGCTAGGTTGTTGAAGCAATTGTTTACACTCTCCAGCTATATGGGAACTCACTTATCATAATGCTGTGCAACTTTTGTGGTTATCTAAGCAGAGAGAACTGAATTTTCTCCATGACTGAAATTTGCAGATGAGGCTCTTTGTGCAATGAGAACTTAAGTTAAAGGCATTTCTGCTACTGGAGAACAGGAGATATTACCATCAGGGAGAATGCTCTTGTTATATGTTGTACATAGAAAACCTGTGTTTAGCCAAAACATGTTTTGATACATTATAAAAGCATGAGACCAAAGCTATTTGAAGCAAACCTGGGCTACCCTTGATTGATTGATTGATATATTTTGAGGTTTTACTGTCTTCGAGAAAACAATATATTGACCTTCCTATCTGATTTTTTTAAACAAGATAATGGGAAGCATAACATCAGGCCAAATTGTGTGTTATGCTTCTGGCCAGGTTCTCAAGAACAGCCTTAAGTGTCCATCTTCTTCAGCTACTCTAAGAAAGGAAGCAATTTTTAATACTGCATTCTAATTCAGACCAGTTGAAAGAGGGAGAAATCAAAATATGCTTTTTTGTTTTATTATTTACCATTAATAGTTAATTGCAGCAACTAATAGAGTTTAAATGGAACTATTAATGCAGCTTTACTTTTTAAAGCCCTTTGATAGGATTCAGTTAGCTAGAACTACAAGATCCATTGACTTACTCTTCCTCTGCTTTGCTTTCCTACTTATGGAATAATCACAGGTGTTTAAGCAATTCTCTTTCTTTTTTTAAGAAATAAAATTCTGAAATTTGGTCCAAAGTTTAAGAACAGCCAACCTTTCATATATAGCTGAACAATGGGAAATTGACATTATACTGTATTATAGTCTTATAGTAAGTGTTGAATGTAAGTGTTTCATATATCCTTGCAAGAAGTTGGAAGTTATTCTTTGTACATATTTTTATTTTCCTTTCTTTTTCCTTATACATTTTTGCACTATGTCTATTCTCTTTTTACTATTTATTTTTTCTCTTGATTGTTAGTTTATATTGTTTTTATGTGTATACTTTGTAAATGTAATAAAATAATTACAATATATATATAATTACATTATTCAAGTGTGTATACACACACACACACACTTGAATAATGTAATTATACTAAAGGTAACAAAGCTCTCTTTACATTTAAAAGTTCTCAAGCTGAACTTTAATAATACTCACAATGTATTATTTTTAACCATCCTTCCTCTGATTCACACTATCAGAATCCTTGCTTTCATTCTAACTACTTTAATAACTGACATTTATTTTTAGCAAGGAAATGTTTTCCAGCTGAAGCCTCTTAAGATGAATATCAGCATTTAATGTGCTCATCAAATTGTGAAAGTCCAAGCAATTAAGCCACACATACTATTCAAAGTATCCAAGCAGGAGAGGTCAATATTCAGATCACTTTTCAGCTATATAGTCACCAAGACGTGATTTTCTTTAATTGGATTTCAAGCTCATTTTGACCTCACAATTTGAAGTGATGATCCAAGCCACTAATTAGCTGGTATAGTAGTTCTCTTAGTAATACTGTATCTTTTGAGAAATTCAAAGATCTGCAAAGATGTTCCCAACATCAGAACATAGTTCGTATCTTCCTTCCAAAGTATAATTGGACATATAATTACTATTCTGTGACATTTTGTTTCTACAACCTGTCCTGAATGATCTCATTTGCTTATGAAGTTCCAGTGACTATATCTTTAGTGTTCAGTTCATTAAATAATTTTCCATTTGAATAGTTTCTTCTAAACCTGAGCCAGGATTCAATGTCTTACTGGGCCACCAGCAACAAATGAAGATTGCATTAATGTCTTCCAAGTATTCATGTATTGTCTCCATATTCATGTAGCATCATATTTTAAGAGCAGAATGTTATTTTTAATGTTGGTATTTAATAGGTAGTTTGATAATAGATATGAGTTTGATCTACTCAGATGTATAATTTCATTAACTTGGCCAGTATTAGCATCACTGGACATTGTTACCTGAGATAAAGAAAAAGCTAGTATCATTATCCATTCCACCTAAAGCAGTATCTGAAGTAGAAAATTTTACTTATTTTAATTCTGAGGCATCTTCTACCTTGGTATAATCAGGCTAGTTTAATAGGGCAGGACAACAAAATAGAATGACAGGCTGCTGCCTTATCCGTAGCAACTATCATTTGCTGCTAGAGGCAGTTCTGTCATGCTGCCTAATGCCAGGTCAGCAAAGGCCCACCAAAAGCCCTTAGGTGGTAAACAAGACATTTTGGACCTATTGCTATTTTTTTATATATTCTCATTTTATGCAACCTTATTCCAGTGACAGAAGCAGCAAGAATTGAAATACGGGGGTGAGGAACTAATTTCTATGCAGAAAGAAGGCCACCTTGTTCTCTTCCTCCTAGAACTGATCTATATGAGCAGCTTTTACAACCATGAATATGGACCACTAATCATTTTTTGAGGGTAAAACATACAACATGAAGCGTGGCCTCTACCTATGTTTCTATTAATGTGTCATTTGACTTGTGACAGCTCGTAGTGTTGTCTAGTTTGCCTGCTGTGCTTCACTTCATTATAGATAACACCATCACTTCACTGAAGTTCATTGATGGAATATGGAATAATGGTTTTTATTAATCAGGGGTAAGTAATTCACTATAGCTCTTTGACTTTCACCTTTTAGCTGAAGTGCATTTTTCTTCCCATTTTTTTTCAGTCCAGCAGAAGAAACAAGCTATTCAGCAATCAGAGACTATGATATTCATGACCCAGAAATATCATCCTGCCATTTCTATAGGTAAAGAAAAAGCTGAAATCTGGAAACAGATTTCTAAAACTAATTTAATTTCCAGTCAGTTTATGCATGTGGTTTTATTTATTTAAGACTTCAGTATAGAAAAGATGTAAATTGTTACTCTTACTCAGGGACCTAGAGATCTCTGTTCTAAAGCTGTTAGTAACCTTAACCCCAGCTCATGCCCATCTAGCAGTTTGAAAGCATGCAAATTCGACTGGATAAATAGTTACCACTTCAATCAGAATAGAGTTGGAACGGACCTTGGAAGTCTTCTAGTCCAGCTTCCTGCTCAAGCAGGAGACCTATACCATTTCAGACAGGTGGCTGTCCAGTCTTTTCTTAAAAACCTCCAGTGATAAAGCACCTGCAACTTCTGAAGGCAAGCTATTCTACTGGTTAATTGTTCTCACCGTTAGGAAGTTTCTCCTTAATTCCAGGTTACATCCCTTCTTGATTAGTTTCCATCCATTGTTTCTTGTCTTGTCTTCTGGTGCTTTGGAAAATAAATTGACCCCCTCTTTTTTGTGGTGGCCCCTCAAATACTGGAATACTGCTATCAAGTCACCCCTAATCCTTTTTTCTAGACTAGCCATACCCAATTCCTGCAACCATTTTTCATATGTTTTTGTCTCCAGGCCTTTAATCAACTTAGTTGCTCTTCTTTGCACTTTTTACAAACTCTCAACATCTTTTTTGTAATGTGGTGATTAAAACTGGGCGCAGTATTTCACATTTGGTCTTACTAAAGATTTATAAAACAGTACTAAAGCCTCATGTGATTTTGATTCTATGCCTCTGTTTATACAACAAAGGATTGTATTAGCTTTTTTTGGCTGTTACCACACACTGCTGGCTTAAGATGGAAACTTGTGGTATCCTACTGCTTCCCTCCATGTAGATGTAGTTCCATTAAAGATTTCTCATTGAGTACGGTTTGTCACCCAGTTACAAATCCATCTGGTGATGATGCTGTCTATACCATATTTTACCAGTTTACCAAGAAGTAGGTTGTGGTCTATCTTGTCTAATGTCTTGTTGAAGTCTAAGTATACTATGTTGACAGCATTTTGCTGGTCTACTAATTTAGTCATTTTGTCAAAGAATGAATTAAGACTGGTTTGACATGATCTGTTTTTAACAAATCTGTGCTGGCCTCTAGTTATAATTTTATTTGTTTCTAGATGTTTCATCATCATCATCATCATCATCATCATCATCATCATCATCATCATCATCATCATCATTATTATTATTATTATTATTATTATTATTATTATTATTATTATTACATCAGAGGGAAGGATAAGAAACAATGGGTGGAAACTGATCAAAGAGAGAAAAAACCCGGAATTGAGGAGAAACTTCCTGGCAGTGAGGACAACCAACCAGTGGAACAGCTTTGCCTTCAGAAATTGTGGATGCTCCATCACTTGAGGTTTTTAAGAAGAGACTAGACAGTCATTTATCTGAAATGGTATAGGTTCTCTTGCTTGAGCAAGTGGCTGGACTAGAAGACCTCCAAGGTCCCTTCCAGCTCTATTCTAACTAAATCTTTCCAAGGTCTGCTGACCTGAACCTGCCCACCTTATAATACTATAACCATCAGTAAACAATTATAAATTGGGATTCCCGACAAGTCTCAGCATGTGTCAGCTTATGGATGGGGCACCACCATGAAATCTTGGAGATGTAGTGTAGACTGGGAATTTGGGGGCGGGGGAGGGGAAATCTCGGCATACTCGTTCACTGACTGCCCTTGCCAAGAAAACCGCACAGCTATGTCCATGAAGACAGTGGGATATAAAATCAATTTTACCTTTAGATCTCCCCAGTTTAGCTGGGATTAATTTGAAAAGCATGGAGCTCAAATAAAGTCTTCTGATGCTTTGCACAGCCCCTTAAATTAGGCCAATGTAGGGTAGATAATTTATGATAATTTGCAGGAATCAGGCCATTAGGGTAACATATTTTTCAAAGCACCTAGAAGCAGGACAAGAAGCAATGGGTGGAAACTAACCAAAGAGAGAAGCAACCTAGAACTAAGGAGAAACTTCTTGACAGTTAGAACAATTAACCAGTGGAA
>JANHFS010002334.1:101053-118310 GCA_032467975.1 Trimeresurus albolabris
ATTATTATTATTATTATTATTATTATTATTATTATTATTATTATTATTATTATTATCTTTTCCAGAATCTTCCCAGGCATTGATGTTAGGCTGATTGGTGTGTAGTTTCCTGAGTCTGTTTCCCCCCCTCTTTTTTTGAAGATAGGAACTGCATCAGCTTTTCTCCAATTCCTCTGGTAGTAGGCTTTTGAAAGATATGGTAGAAGGGTTTTGAGATAACATCTGCCAGCTCCTCCAGAACTGTGGGATGAACTTGGGATGAAGTTCAATGGGAAGGAACAGCATTCTGTATGCCTTGGCGGATAGTCATGCTGGCCACATGCCCATGGAAGTATCTTTGGATAATGCTGGCTCCCTAAGAAATTGAGAGGAGCACCTCCCCCTAAAGTTGGACATGACTGAACAGGGAAAACATTTACTTTTAGATAGCCATTCTCTTAGAATGTGTTTTTAAGGTGAAATTAGTGTCATGCATTCTGTTTTTCCATATGGAATTAGGCAGAATTTCTACTTTTTTCCTATTAAGATTATGTGTTTACAGTTATCATAATCTCCCATTTGCCTTTAATTGTTGCATGACAAGCCAAGTTTAACTGGCAAGGCAGCTCTATACCATTTGTTGAATTTCTGCTTTTCTTCCGGCTCTTCAGGACATGGCTCTTTATACAATATGCAGGACATTTGCTTCCAGTTATATAAAACAGTTTGAACAGCCATAGAATCAAACTTGATGAATATTAACCATAACAGTTTTCCTGGATTAAATTCAAATCTAAATACATTTCTTTATGTACAAGATGCACACTAACCACAAGATGCAGAATACAGTACAGATGCAGAATATAATACAATAGAATACCAATTGTAGTCATTTTTCTTGATATTTTTAAATTGTTTATGTTTGGAAGATTGCAAGAGAATTAAAGGGAAAGCAAAACTGAAATAGGGAAGAGCAGTAATCTCAGGAATTGGACCTGGGCTGAATGAAAGATGATTGTGCTGCACTATTGTAAATAAGTGCACTCTGAAGACTATAATTTTCTTTCTTTTTCCTTTCTATTAATTCTTTTATTGCTTTGCTTTATGGAAAGAAGGGAAAATGGAAAAACAGAAAAAAACAGAAAAAATAGAAAACAGAAAAAAACAAGATATATGAGTTAGAAATCATTCAGCCCAATTTTAGATACATTATCTGATCATCCAGAATAATATTAATCAGTTTTTTTTCATGCATCAATAAAAGGGCAACTCATTAACAGGAGATAGACAATATTGGCAATATTATTAATTTGGATCAGCATTATGTTTCCATTATTGATCAGCAATCCTCTTTCAATCCTCCATGCTTGAGTAATCCATAATTCTTGATCTAAAATTCCAAAACTCTAGCAGATAATTCAAGAGTACGTCTTGAATTAATAAATAATAATAATAAATAATAATAATCTTAATAAACAAATAACACTTCAAACTGTGTTCATCTTCGTAATAACAAAGTAACAGCTGTATTGGTATTAAACCAAAATGAGTTAATAGTGGAAAATGCTACATCACATGAAAGCATCCCCTCAATAAATGTATATTTCTGATAATCCTATGAAAAGAATATCTGGGGTGTCCAATAAGCATGAAATACATTTCTAATTAATGTTAAGACCACGAGAAACATATGTAATCTGTTAAAGACACTTTTAAAGATATACATTTGATAATATGGGAATTAATATTTCAACTTTTCTAAAGTTCTTGCAATGATTAATATTCATCTTATTGATAGAATTTAAATGTTTATTAAAAAATTCTAAATTAGAACAAAATGACAGACATTCCAATACTGATAACAGAGTTTTAGATACTGTTGGTGCAAATGAGCCAAATTGTGAAATCAAGAGATGTTACAACTGAATATATAACGATTTCACAATTTCAGCAAATCTAAATTCTTCTTCCAATAACTAAAATGTTACATATTTCATTAGCCAGAAGATGATCTAAAATACAAATGAGTTGAAATTATATTTTACCCTAACACCTTTTAAATGTGCATTCAAACAATTAATTTATGAAATAAAATAGATCTTTTCTAAACAAAATGAAGAAAAAGAAAAAGTGCATATATGTGTGTGTGTGTGTGTGTGTGTATGCATGTGTGTGCATGTGGGTGTGTGTGTATCACATGAATATGCATTATAGGTTGTTCTCATTTAGTAACTGCTATGTTTAGAAACTATTTGTGATTACGATGGTGATGGAAAAGTTACTTTGTGACCATTTCTCATATTTATATCCTTCACAAATCTGTACAGCAAAGGAAAGCTGAAGTAAGATGGCCGTCTCAGTTTCGCTTAGCGACTGCTTCAGTGAATTGGCACTAAGCTGCAGGTCCCAATTCTGGTTGCTATCTATATATCAAAATCCTTCATACATCCAAAAAGCCTACCCCCTACCCCCAAATTTCAATTGGATATCCAGAATTCAATTAACAATCTATTATCGTGTGTTTAATAAACTTTTATGAAACCTGTTTGTACAGGTTGGAAAACTGAAGTTAATGGCATCTAAATGCCTAACAAGCTGTCACTGTTTTTCCATTAAAGGTTAGCAAGAGCATGCATGATTGCTTGCACAATCAGGAAGAACTTTGTGGCTGTTATTATTGATTAGTCACTCAATTATTTAGAAGTTTTCTTCATCTGAAATATATTTCACCGTGGAATTACCACTAACTGCTTGAATTCTTGCCAGCTCATGCTTGTGTCAACAGTGATATTATCTAGCCACAATAATTTCTGTTCACTGTTTTTAAAAATTGTGTTCAGTTTTTCCAAACACTTTAGCTCCCTTATTAGTATTTTCACTGAGCAATCTAGTTTTACTTCTAATATTGAATTATTTGTTTTCTTGCAGTCCAGGGCAATTTTAGCATATTTTCAGTATCACAATTCAAAAATATCATTTTTTCTTTATTCAGCTTTTTATCTGATGGTCCAATTTTCACAGCCATATATTACAACTAGGAAAACATGGCCTTAACAAATATACTTTTGTTAGTATATTTTGTTAGTGTGATGTCTCATTACTTTAACATTTTCTCTGGTTCTGTCAGTCTTTGCCCAGGTAGTAGATATTTCAGAGTTCTAGTCATTATCCCTGTGAATTTCTCAGCTGAGGAAGATAAAGTTTGATAATATTTCTTCTCCACTAATTCTTTGCTTTCAGCCACAAGAGTGGTATTATCAGCATATTTAATTCTGGTAATTGTTTCAGAATATTTTTATATATATATAAAACAATATATATATATTGTTTTAGTGAAGTATTCCTCAAACCACATTCTGCATGCAAGTTAAATAAAAAGGTGATAGCACACAACCTTGGTATACTCTGTTTACATTTTGTGACCTGTAACCAAACACATTATTTAATAGACAGGTAAAATGGTCTAATATATCCATGTTTTTTAGGAAATCTAAATTGGATGGCATAGTAAATAAATAAATAAATAAAAATAAGTAAACATTACTCTTTAACATTTTTATCAGACATTTACTGATAACTATTCATTAATTATGATGGTATGAAGAAATTCATCTTTTGTTTCATGTTAAAACTGCAGGAAAAAAATATGCATTAACAATTTATTACTATTGTCAATCAATCTTGATTTTACTGTAAAATTTTAGTTTTACTGTAACATTGATTCTTTAATGAATATATAGAACAATGGCAACCATGAACTCATAAATGGCACAACAAATGCTATTATGTTTATTCCTTAATCACCAAGGAAGAAATCTATTATTTCCTTCAATTGTTTAAGATAATGAATGTACATTTTCTAAATATGCTTAATATGCTGCTTAATTCCTTAGAGATGCTTAGTTCTAATTTGAAAATGATATTGATAATAAAGCACTAATGTTTCAATGGATTGTTTAAAATTATAGATGTCAAGCCATCATCTATCACTATACTTTTGTTTTATTGTTCCTGATTTCCATCTAATTCAATTGTTTCCACATTTTTACCTGATGCAAATTATTGTAGTAGCTTCAAACTTCCTTGTTTAGACATTACTCAAGTTCTTTTGATATTACTTACTTATTTATTTATTTAATTTGTATAGCTGCTAATTTCAAACTAGTGCTCTCATAATCATAAAAACAATTAAAACATTTAAACAATACAAAAATAAGTTAAATACAAATAGCAGTCAAGAGACATAATCTGTTGGTGTCAGTGGCCCTGACACCAGGGGTTCAAGGATAAAATACTCTATGTGGTTAGCACTCTATCTATAAATCATTATGCGGCTTGTTTTGAAGCTAATTTGTGATTATCAGCTTAAAGCAATTTTGTTTAATAAGACATTTCAATTCTGATTCTTATCCTTTCTTGTTTTATAACCATGGATATCCTCCCATTTTACTGTTTATTTGAATCATGTTTAAGCAATACACTCTATATAAAACTGAATGGAAATTTAAAATGTCTTATTGCATGAAAATACTGCATGCATATAAAGAAAGGCCAGCGTCTAATTAATCACCAGAGTAAATTTAGCATTACAATATCAAAGTTATGAAAGGGATGGGAGATGAATCAACAGACAGGATAAGGTAAGAAGAATGAAAATGCGGCTCCGCAGCTTTCAGGCTCTCAAATATGGCATTGATTCATGCTGCAGACAGATATGAAAAATGAATTAATATATGGCATACTAGCAGCATTCCAAGGCTAAAAGTAAACCTTTCCCTACTCACATTCAGTAGATATTTTCCCTTTATCCAAAACTGAAACTTTGGGGAGCTTAAAACAGAACAGTTTGGAAATAATACATTATAAATGGTTTTCAGAGCTGAATGGCACAGAGATTTTCATAACTACGAGGCATTCCAAAATAAAAAATAGTTAATAGTTAGTCTCAGCTCCACATGTTTAAAGATGTCATGATGCCATAGATGAATCCAGCTGCAGTTTTGTAATTTGCCAGCAGCATCAGTTGTCATTGTACTAGGGTCAGATTACAGCTTCTTGGTATCTTATCACCCTATTTCTAAATATGGCTATTGGAAATGATTCCTTATAATTGTTGAGTTTTATTTCTCCAAATTAGTATAAGCAGTGCTTTTTTTCTAAAAAAAAGGGGGGGGGTGGAACTCACACATGTCATATAACCCGCCTTGCCTACCCTATAAGGTTCCATCCAAAAAAGGTGCCGGAATTCCGTTCTGGGCGTTCTATGAGAAAATAAGTCCTGAGTATAAGTACAACTTTTTTTATTTTCAGAAAGGCACACCTAATTTTAGATAACATTTATTGTTATATAACAATAACTCTGAAATGGGGGTCACAGATGGGGGGATGATAGGTAAGCAATACTTAATAGAAGACAAAAGGAAAATGGCATACCTTTGCTAGTAAGAAATAAAAAGCAAGAAACAGAAGTCACCTTTGATATGTGTAGGATGTGAGGTCTGTGACCTTTTTTCCTATGTAGTTGAAAACTCCCCCCCTTCACTCTTTTTACTTTTGTTGATTTGGTCTCTGTTGCATCTGCTGTACTTATTTCCTCTTACATTATTTCAGTAGCTACTACAGCTGATTCAAAATGCTGTTGACCACAAGACGTTTATCACTTAGAGCCACAGCAATTAGTTCAATAAGGGATAAAAACTTATTTCTTATGAAATAAGAAAACAATGACAATTCAAAGAATTAAAGTTTTTTTTCCAAATTTGGCAAGTCAACGTGAATATTTGAAGGAGGAGAAGCAGATAAATAGTGACTCAAGCATTGTTACAGCTAAATGCAAATGATCTGACATAACATATTTGCATTAGTGATCACAAATACATAATCCTAGCATTTGCCCAATGATGCCATGACATAAATGACATCAGTTTGACATTACTGTGAGTTGTTATAAATACTGAATACTGTTTGCAAGAAGGCTACAAAAGTTATAATAACAGATTCAAAAGAACAATGTTAAAGAACAATATATATTACTAAAACTCACGTTGCCATAACCTTTACCTGGGTGAAATGGTGCATCATAGGGCAGCAATTTTTAAACCAAGATGCCTTAAATTGGCTAACTTACTGAATGGGTCCAAAATCTGGAACCTATAACTCCTGAGAAAATGAAATTTGGGAAAGTTTGATTGCTTAAGTGCTTCTGATAAGGAGAACATTTGTTTCTTATGGTTAAAATAAGGCTGAATATCATAGATGGGTTTCTATTCCATAATACGAGGAATACTAAAGGAAAATATATTCTTCTGTGGCCTCCAAACATGGCAATCTTTAATTTATTCATCTATTTAATTTGTAAGCTGCCCAACCCTGAGCAGCTCAAGAAGACATATAAAGAGTCTGTTCTACTAGATCTTATTTTCTCCCCTATTTTGCTGACTGAAACTGTCTCTTCAGAAAAGAGGAGAACCACTGAAAAATATTGCTTCCTACTCCTAATCCTCAGAGAGGCCTCAGAAGGTCATTGGGATGAGGACTGTTCCAGTATCTCTAGCCAAGTCAAGCAGGGTCAGTGTTCCCCATGCTATACATGGTAACTGAATTGAAATGGGTCCAGACAATTCATTTCTTCCAGGGCCCATTGGACCTGCAGCTTAATCAATTTGTGTTCCTGTAAAAGAGTATTTAAAAAAAAAAGAAGGGGGGGGCAAAGTGATGTTTTTCAAAATGTGGGAAACAGTTACAAAATAGGTCAGCATCTCAGTTAAAATACATGATTATCTAAGTATGCCAATGGAACAAATTGGTTCATATTTCTTCTGCCAGTGTAATTTCTCAGTATTTGTATAACAGAGATGCATTATGTAAGATGATGGGATACAAAGGTCATTTGTTTATGGCAGGCCTAGTGTACAACTTAATGTACAATCCATATTTTAGGTGAAAAAAATGCACATTTCATTTTCATAGATGCCATGGTTTGGCCAGGTTAATATTTCATCCCCTTTGATAAATTGTTGCATACGTCTTTGAAGGCATGAGACATGCCAAGAACAATAATGTAAAGTTAATTTATCTGTTCTTCGTATACGTACTGCATCCTAGAAGCATAGGCCATTCATAATGCTTCATTCTCAAATGATAACTCTCAAATGTACTTTCTAAAGTGAGAGGAGCCAGCATTAAAGAATTGCAAGCTTGAATCAAACTGTCAATTTGCTAATTCCATGGGTAAAAAGGATGGTAGCGTTTTCTGAAGTCGTAATGTTTCCAAGCCTAATTGAGTACATGTATTAAAAGCTTTGTATATTTTTACAAAAACCTAAGTGCATTAGTTGTGCAATTAAGAACCTAGAGAAGATAATAAAATTCATAATTCAAATTACTAAGAAGCCATGATCTCATGCTTTGGAAAGCACTAGCAAAATTGATCTTTTCATCTGCTCTGTCAATAGAAATGTTGAGTCACCATTATAGCATAGTCCAGACGCACAACAGTTCTTTGGAGAGGGACGGGGTTTCAACACCTGGCAAGAGCTGTTAAATAAACTGGGGGGGAGGAAAGTTTCTTAAACAATGTTTGGAAAAGTGAGTCAATCACTTTTTCTTATGCATAAAAGGATAGAGAAATCCCTCATGCATGGCACTTTGCATGCAAATAAGAACTTTTATTGTGCTCATCAGAATCTCCGAAATGTATACAGTAAAGTACAGAGTAAGTATGCTAGTGGGAGACAGAAACTCACTATTCCCTATTTTAAATAGATCACCTTAAATGGTGGTTTCAAACAAATTATACCTGCCATGAGGAGATTTTTTTTTAATCTTGTTCATCTGTCACCTAATGGCACAATATTTTCATCCACAAATATTATTCTTATTCTTAAAAATATATTGGTAATAACAACTGACCAAAGGCCAAACATTATAATGATTGAAAATGGAGGAGGAGGATATAAAAGTGGGATATAAAAAACCCCATAAATAAATAAATAAAATTATCCTTTTCTAATCAAACAACTCAATTTTTCTATCTCTGCTAATTCTGTCATCTTCAACAGACATTCCTCCATTGTAGGTATTTCATTCTTTCCATTTTTGTGCATATAATAATTGTAGCAGTGACCTTATACAAAGACAGCCTTCCACAACTGTTTTCTATTTATCTATCAATTAGTTCCAACAAGAATATTTACTATTTCAATTACATGTTTAAAATTCTTTGTTTGATTGTATTTGAACCTGTTCTGCTCTGTGCGAAGGCATTGAGACGAGGCAGGAATAACAACAGTTGCTTCTTTGTTTAATCTCCAACAGAACAATACAAAATGGCGCAGATCCCTTTTATACCCCCTTGCAAGGAGTAGCATCAACCAGTCAATGCAACGTATCTTTCCTGTCTTGCACATGTGCAATAAGCTGGAGACAGCCTGTCTGGCCCGGGCAGCCATGTGGTCTGCCCGGGTCTCTCTGCAGCTTCTTGCACCTGCTGTGTCAATCACAGCCCAGGACATAACACCCCTCCCCTCTTAGCTCCAAAACACATAGAACTTACTATTTTACATTACTACAAATCTAATACCTTTTCAGTTCTTTTGAGCATGTTCTTATTTCTAAGTACACTTAAGTCTGCCCACTTACTAGCAGGAATTTCACATAGTCCTGCAAATACTTTGGTGGGCTTCTGGCCCACTCGGATCTTCTTGGAGCGGTTGCAAGTGCCTGGTCTACAAGCTTGCCTGCCAGGCTCGGCAGACCGGGACTTGGATGCCCATTATGTACAGGCAAACATCATGCTGACTGGCTGGGTCCTGTAAACCCAGACCAGAGTTCCTTGGTGGGGTGGAATTCCCCAGGTTCACGACAGTCCTCTTGGGAGCAATGTCCCATAGGCACAAGGCCAGCAGATGGACTGTCTGAACAGCCGGTTGTGTGCAATTTT
Source organism: Trimeresurus albolabris (assembly GCA_032467975.1). Classification (NCBI taxonomy): domain Eukaryota; kingdom Metazoa; phylum Chordata; class Lepidosauria; order Squamata; family Viperidae; genus Trimeresurus; species Trimeresurus albolabris. The sequence continues at coordinate 109,974 of JANHFS010002334.1, forward strand.
CCATGGACCCAGTGCCAGAGTCAGGAGCCACCTAGTTGGCACAACTCCTATGTGCAGAGTGCAACCCCCCACTTCTGCAAGAAGACTGAGAGCCACGATCGCCATCGTGGTCCTCCTCCCCCCCTGAGAGCAGAGTTAGGAGCGGAAGTTTGACTGGGTAACCTCCAGTGCAGCCGGTCAATGTGCTGACGTAACACACGATCATTGTCCAGGGCCACTTCGTATGACAGCAGCCCAGTGACTTTGCAGACCACTGCTGTCACCCAGAGATGTCCAGGTCCAAAGTTCTTGCCCAAACTGGATTGCCCACCTGTAGTCTCCTAGGTGCCCACAGCTGTGACACCTGTGAAGCCACCTGGTCTGGGTGCAATTTGTCCAGTTTGGTAATGAGACGGTGACCTCAGCGGAGTTCAGCTGGGCTTTTCCAAGTAGCTGTGCAAGGTGTGGTGTGTTGGCAAAGAAGAAAGTCAGCTAGCCTGGGATGCTGTTGGAAGCTGGATGGAAAGGTGCCGAATTAGCATGCCGGATCATGTTGGCCTGGAGGAAAGCCTGAAATTCAGAAGAAGTGAATTGAGGTCCGTTTTTGGAGACAAGAACATCTGGCAGCCCATAGGAGGTGAAAATGCCCCTTAAAATCTGGATGGTCCTGGCAATCGTCGTAGTGGACACTGGAATGACTTCTACCCATTTAGAGTGACTGTCCACAACAATGAGGAAGAATTGCCCCTGAAAGGGGCCAGCGTAGTCGATGAACCCTTGACCAAGGAACATGTGTTTCCTCCCACCTATGTACAGGAGCCTGTGGCATTTCAGGCCTAGACTGTTGGCAAACCTGGCAACCCTGGATCTGGGTCTCAATCTCCTTATCAAGCCCCGGCCACCAGAGATAGCTGTGCACCAGAGCCTTCATCTCGACTATGCACGGATGTCCCTCATGCAGAGATTGCAAGACTCTAGTCCTAAATGAGGCTGGGATCACTACCCTACTTCCCCACAGGACACAACTCTTAAAAGTGGAGAGCTCATACTTCCTTTTCCAGAAACTCTGAAGGTAGTGCCAGGACACGTGTCAGGCCAACCTGACAGCACCCATGTCAACAAAGGTGTAGTGTGTGATCATTGGCTGTTTCTGCAGCCACATCCTTTGAATTGAGGGGAGAGTCAGGCAAATCCTGAATAGTTAGTATGTGGTTATCTGGAGCAGGATCTGATTCTACAAGCTGTAGAGGCAACCTGCTAAGGCCATCTGCATGGCCCATTTCTTTGCCTGGTTTGTGAACCAGTGAGTAGTCATATGCAGAAAGGAAAATTGACCATCTCAACATTCTAGGAGAAATTATGTGTGGGGTTTGCTTGTTGGTTGTAAACAACCCCAGCAGTGGCTTATGGTCTGTATAGACCGTAAAGTGGCAACCATACAAAAAGTCATGGAACTTTTTTATGCCAGCCACTATGGTCAAGGCTTCTCTATCTATCTGTGCGTAATTACACTCAGCAGATGACAGAGTCGTAGAATAGTAGGCTACAGGGACTTGTGTCACTTTAATCCCAAGTGCCTCGAACCAATCGAGTCCAATTAGACTCGTGCGGTCGCCCTCTACCACAACAACGTCCAGGAACCCTTCAAATTTCCTATGCTGCACCTTGAGCGTGGCCTCCCCTTTTACCTGACTGGGAATTCTGAAAGTCTGTTAAGACCAGATTCAACGGCCTGAGTTTAACTTGCTGGCCGCTTCTGTAGCAGATTTGCTTAAGGGTGTCCTAGGATATGATTGACAGAGCTGAACCCATGTCCAGCTCCATCGTTAAGGGGACCCCCTGAAATTTGACATCAATGCGAAGCTTTTTCTTTAATGGCCTGTGGGCCCCTGTGTTCAAAATGCTCTGAGGGTCGCGCAGAAACCCACCCTATTCTGGCTGGGGATCCTGATACCTTTCCAAGGCAATTCTTCCGAAGGACGGTCTTTCGTGTGACCCAAACAGACGGCAGTTATGAGGCCTTGCCTGCCACATGCCTGGCAAATGGCAGAGCAGAAACGGCAATTGAAGTGCTTGTGGCGGCCTCCACATCCGAAACACCAAGAGAATTGAATGGCCTTGTCAGCTCGCTCATGGGGCCTCCTCTCCACTGGCTGCTGTAGGCGGTCAACCTCATTTTCGGAATCAAGATCAGCTACCTCTCGAGCAACCTCTTGATGGACGGAGCCTGAACTCGTAGGATGCTTGGAAAGCCGCAAGGCCTTAACAGCTCCTCCCGCTGCTTCATCGGCCGTGATTTCCCTTAGTGCATCCTGGAAGAAAACGTCTTCCTTTGCAAAAAAAATTTGTTGCAACTCACGGCTCCTCAAACCACAAACTAGACGATCTCGAAGTCTTTCCTCCAAGTCTTTGAACTCACAGGGCCTAGCAGCTTGTCGCAGTGCAGCAATAAAGTCTGCAGCAGACTCTTCTGGCCTTTGGTCCCGCTGTTCGAATGTGTGATGCCAGGCAATCACCGATAGCTTTGGTTTGAAATGTTCCCTTAACATTTTCTTCAGCTCAGTGTAAGCGATGGATTCTAGAGGTGCTGGGGCAACCAGATTCTCAGCAATATCAAATGTCTCCTGCCCACAGACACACAGTAACATTGCGGCTTTGAGCCCATCTTCCCAAACTTGGTTTACTCGGAAATAGTTTTCTACTCTGGCCACGTATGAACTACAACATTCAGGGTGAGCTGTATTGAATTCAGACAACCGCCCTATCTTTGACATCATTACTTCTTAGCAGCCTGGTCAACGCCTCACTCTGCTCCGGCTTGCGAAGGGGTTCGGGGACGAATCTTGCCGAGCTCTCCTCCAGCGTCTTCGTACTGGCAGGCAGAGTCACACGAATTGGAACGCCGAATTTCCAAGCACTTCAGGCCTTCCGTGGTGTCAGCCTATTTTCTTTTCGTTGTTTTCTTGCAGCATGATCCCACCTTTGTCGCCAATGTTCTGTTCTGTGCGTTGGTAAGGCATTGAGACGAGGCAGGAATAACAACAGTTGCTTCTTTATTTAATCTCCAACAGAACACAAAATGGCGTGGATCCCTTTTATACACCCTTGCAGGGAATAGCATCAACCAATCAATGCAACATATCTTTCCCGCCTTGTGCATGCACAATAGGCTGGAGACAGCTTGTCTGGCCCAGACAGCCACGTGGTCTGCCCGGGTCTCTCTACAGCTTCCTGCACCTGCTATGTCAATCATAGCCCAGGACATAACAGTTTCTGTTTGGGGCAGAGAGACTTGGGGGGTGGGGTTTCTGCTTTTAAAACAGACATGTCAAACCCGCGACGTTACGTGTCATCGCGCAACGTATAGGAACAGTTTTGCCATTGCCGGCAATGGGGTGGGCGCCGCTTCCGGATGACATGTCCAGCCTGTGGGCTGGCAGTTTAACACCCGCTTTAAAATCAGTTGGGGGAAATATATTCTGCCTTTGGGGAAATATATTCTGCCTTTTTAATATTTCCCAAAATATTTCTTTCTCTGGATTCTTCCCACACTTACATGCAATAATTGTGCAGGGAAAAATGGACTTTTATTTAGATATCTAATGTTGAGAAAAGCTACACCTTGCACGTTTGTTTCCCCCCCCCCCATTACTCTTGACATAACTCCTCGTGCTTGGGTCAATCTGTGGTTCATAAATGATTAGGTAATCTCGGGATTATTGATTAGGGCTAAAACTGCTGTAAATTAATTCCAGAAAAAAAATTCTGTCCACAGTTGCCTTATCTCGTGGCAGTCAGCAGACTCGGAGACGCGATTTGCTGCTTCCTATGATAGCTCGTCCCAGCTACGAGCTCTAAGAGTCAAGTCCGACCTGCCTGTTATCGTAGACAGAAAGACGCACGGCTAGGCGAGGAGTGCAGCCGGAACGCCCTGGGGGCGGCTGGAAGCTCTAGCCGGGACGCCTTTCTCCTCTCCCCGCCGCCAGCTACTCACCCGCGTCATAGAAGACGTCCAGCACGGCCGTTTCGCCGAAGTCCAGTTCACCGAAGTTGACGGTGGTCAGCTGAGCTCCGGCGGCCTCACAAGCTCGCACCAAGCACAGCAACGCCCCAGCTTCGGGACTCCGCGCCCCGGAGCTTCCTTTCAGATTCTCGTTGACCACATACACAGCTCGGAGCGATCGCGGGCGCAAGAGCGGGCCGTTGCTCGCCTCGCCGCCACCAGCGATCCCCGGGGTCCCTTCGGAAGCCGCAAATGGTTCGGTGCCATTCGGAGGGCTGATCTGCTCGGCGTCCCCGCTAAGTCCCGGCTGCTTGCTGCTGCTCACGTGATTTTCCATGGATCCCGGTAGCCGGTGCTCCATGGATCAGGGCGCAAGACGGGATGGCGAACCCCGCGCGCCCGCCTGTCTGCTTCGAGTTCTCTTCTCAGGCTGCAGGGCGCTAAGCGAGAGGGGCGGCCGAGCCGGGCAAGAAGCAACTTTTCCGGCAGCACCTGCCTCGCCTTCCTCCGTTCAGTCTGTCTCATCCGGACAGTGCCAGGCGCCGGCGGTTAACTGATGCCCGGCTGAGTTTGAGGGATTTAAAAGAGGCGGAGTTAAGGTGGTGGGGGGAGCAAAGTCGCTTTAGCTCCTCCTAGGACCTAGGAGGAAGGCCTGCCTTTCCCCACATTCTGTACAGTACGTTGTTCTCAACTTTTGATCATCATAAAAAGTTGTTTTCGATAGACCCGTTTCAGTTATTCTAGGGTCTGCACACTGGAATGTTTAGGGGGGGTGTCCCTCGCGATAGAATAGTATAATGCGGTCATTAATTTTTTTTTTAAAATAGATTTGATGAGGGGAACTGTTTGCTTTCAAACTGGCTGACTACTAAAACCGGTAATTTCAAAATAGGAAGTTGCAGTAGGTTTCTGATACAAACTGGAGCTGCAAAAAGATGACTGTGCAAAGACAAAGTAGTTTAACTCCGTTGGGGCGCGATTCCTGATTCCTGTCCCTATTCATAAAAATTCAAAACTGCATCCCCAAACCATAATCAGCTGTAACTAGAGTAACAACTGTATTTTATAGAACTGTGAAAAGAAAAATCTTATGCAAATTCTCTTTAATACATCCATTAGCATTAGAGCTTCAGATATAAATGTGAATATTAAATATAAAACATTATTTTAATATTACTTTACAGAACATCCAACACAGTTTATTTAACATTTGGAATCTATTAAGGGAGACATAAGCACATGTTAATTTTTTCAATTCTTTGTTTTTGCTTTAATCTCACTGTGATAAAAGAGTAGATTGTTGCATTGGTTATAATATTAAATATTTAATTTGATCTGTTAGGTTTGGAAATGAAGCCTTATGGTTTGCTAGCTAAAATTATGTGAAAGCCAACTTTAAAAATACTGCATCCTTTCCCAAAAAGAAAAGTAGCGAATCTGGTTTATTTGACCAAAAGTGACATAATTTTTTCTAAGTTAAAAATATTGCTACTTCTATCTCAATCAGTCTACATCAGGGGTGTCAAACTGCACGCGAGCCAGTTGCATCCTATGGAGGCAGCGCCCTCCCCAGCTTGGCACTGCAAAAAATGTCATGATAGGTTGCGATACATCACATGACGTGGCAAATTTGACACCTGTGGTCTACATTTATCTCCCCTTATGAGGTAACATTATACTGTGGACAGAGATTATTATATTCTGTCTCTTGTTTAGCAGAGATCCAATGTCTCTCTCCTGTGTTGACCCATTATGTTCATGGCTATTCTGGTGGCTGTGAACTCAAGGGCTGCTTCTAGCCATTCCTCCAAAGAAGGCAAATTAATTTGCTCCAGCAGCATAAACTTAGGGAAGTCCATTATAACAAGGTGGTAGCAGCTCAGGAGGGATGCTGTTTTTTCAACAAGCAAGTTGGTACAATAGTGACAGTTTGTTCCTACAGCCCAATTGCAGAAACAAGGCCTCACATCTGGTTGTCTGTGATGAAATATTTTGCAGGCATTGGGACCATTGGGAAGGAAACAGGAAGCTTACAAAAAAGGCAACTCAGTAGAGTGGAGCAAGTATATTAAAGAGATTTGGACTCAAGATTCTGCCTTAATTATGCTAGATTGATTTGGAGAATTGATTCAGCAGATTTTCAGAATTGTTACATTACGGTATAGATCTTTCCAGAAATCCAAGTGATTCTGGTTTCTGGAATTTGACAGCATCATAGGGCTTGATATTATCTGTGCATCAATAACTTCACTCACCAGTATCTCCCAAGTGACACTTTCCAGCTGTTCTCCCTGGCATGAACACATTGTTGACGCCAGAAACCCCAACAAGCCATTTCTAAGAAGAGAAAGCCCCCCTCCAACCCATACAGGTCTCAATGATAAAAAAAAATCTGTCTTTCATCTAGAGTCAAATCACAGATGCGTTTTTTTTATAACAGATCTGGCAGCAGCCATAACCCAAAGCTCCCAATGCTCAATCAATCTGGATGCTAAACTGAAATAAAGGGTGACTTGAGATTTTTAATCCTGAGATCATCCTTGCATCGTATTTCTTTTGCTAGCAACCACCATCTTTCTTGGCTTGAATCCCTGTTGATATCTGAAGCAATTCTCCATCTCTCATCTCCATTCATATACTAACTTCAACTATTTCATTGGTATCTTCACTTAGTCACTGCATGTCCAAATATAATTGGACATGTTTGCTTAGGTACATATTACACTGAGCACTATTTAGATTGCAGAATAATATTTTGACTTATCTCAAAGATACAATAAAAGTGGAAGATAAGCTAGAGAAACTAAAAATAATATTTGTGTGTGATAAAACTATTCATTGTAAAGTTTTCTTCTATCATATAATATAACAATTTAAATATGAAATACAAGAAATAAAAGTAAGAATATATAAAACAGTAACTGCTAATTTCTATCTTCTGAACACAATTTAATCCAATTCGAAGAAAAAAGTTTCCAGAATTATGTTTAACCACAGATCTGAAATAGCAATTTCTTTTAAAAAGTTGAAAATATCTCACTGCACAATATTTTCCATCTGTAAATATGTCAAATGAATACAGTACAATGCAATGCAATGCAATGCAATGCAATGCAATGCAATGCAATGCAATACAATACAATACAGAGTTGGAAAGGACTTTGGCTGTCTGCCAATCCCAACCCTATACCAGAGGTCCCCAACCTTTTGGGCACCAGGGACCGGTTCCATGGAGTTTTTTCTGTGGACCGGAGGGTGTGTAGTTTTGTGTGCTGCCTGCATCTTGCAGATGGGGCTTTGCTTGTTTGTGTGGACCGGTTGCTGGCATGCCGTGGCCCAGTACTGGTCCATGAACTGGGGGTTGGCCCTATACCATTTTAGATAAATGGTTGCCCAATCTCTTCTTAAAAACTTCCAGTGTTCGAGCATTCACAACTTCTGGAGACAAGTTGTTCCACTGATAAATTGTTCTAACTGTCAGGAAATGTCTTCCTATTTCTAGGTTGCTTCTCTCCTTGATTAGTGTAAGGTCCTGCCTCAGCTAGTTCTCCAAGAAAGCAGAACTCTTGAAACTGACATTGTTTTAAAAGGAACTTTTATTGCGAGACAATGAAAGCAGGAAGGCAAGACAAAATCTAAAGAATTCCCGCACAAAATGTTACATTAAAACTTCCCTTGTCAAACCCCTCCCCAGTGCTCGACTGTCCAGTTCGTCTCTAGCCAATCCACAGGTGCAAAGTTGTTATGGAAACCGGAGCGATAAGGGACAGTTCCCAGACATTGCATCATCTTTACAACAGAGCGGAGATAAGGCAGATAGTGCTGGCATATTCCTCCCCCTTTTCACACCCAAAGAGATACATCAAAGACGGAGAGAACAAAGTAAAGGAAATACATCCATGAGCACCCCACCTAACAGAGTGAAACCTCCCCCCTCCCATCAGAAGGGCAGAGCCCCGAAAATATGAATTGGACGTGATCTGACATGCTCCCCCCTAAAAGAAGAAGTCCTCCTGGAGAACATATAAAATAATAAAATGGGAGAGAGAAGAGAAAAGAAAATTCACATGTTAATCAGGCTTTTCTGGGTACCGAGCATGAAAATGTTTGAGTAACATGGGGTTCTAACATGTTTTTTGTGAACCCATTCAGTCCGGGATGTTGGGAGGTCTTTCCAGGCTACTAAGTATTGGGTTGCTCTAAGGCAGTGGTTCTCAACCTTTTTAATGCCGGGACCCCCAACCGGTCGTAAGTCTAGGACTAAACCGGTCGTAAGTTGAGGACTAAACCGGTCGTAAGTCGAGGACTACCCAACCGGTCGTAAGTCAAGGACTTTCCCTGCCCGGGAGCGCCGC
>JANHFS010002334.1:155664-170855 GCA_032467975.1 Trimeresurus albolabris
TATAATATTGATATTGTATTTATGTTCATTTATGTTTGTATTTGGGGTGAAAATTTGGAAATTAATAAAATTTACAAGAAGAAAAGTTGTTTTTGATCTCATTGTGGTTTGATACTATTGTCATTTGAATCTGTTGTAGAACTGTGTACATTTCCTCCTGAAAAGTACTTGTCTTGTCTTGGAGTATTACTCCTGCAGATCTCTGATGTTCCAGGCTAGATTCTTCAGAAGGGAATATTATGTGTGGTTTCTATCTCTTTTAGATAAATATGCAATGTCTATTTCATCTTCCCCCTCCAAATAGTCTTTCACCAGTATCATAATCTCTGTAGTTAGCCTTATCAAACCAGCCAATCTCAAGATCCAAACAACCACATCTTATATAGTTTTTATCTTTATATATGTTTTTTGTAATCCAATACATTTCCAATTGTCAGGGCATCAGTGACAATTTTATAACAATTCTTCTATTCAGGGGTCAATTATCAACCAGTCAGAGTTGCCAATCCAGAATGTTTAGCCATCTTGAAGCCTTCTAATTTTTCCCTAGAAGTTTAGCCAAGAGTCAAAGTTTTTCTTTTTCTGCAAAAAATTCTTGAGCTTACACAACAGTTAAAGTTTTCTTTTTCTGCAGGCATTTTTTTAAGCTTATAGATGGCACAGTATGTTTTCTTTCTTTGTTTCCAGCTATTTTCTATTTAGCTGAAGGTTATTAAAGTTCAAGGGAACAAATTTTTCCTTGTTTCTGGGTGTCTTGCCAATTTCTGAGTCAGAATTACTGTTGTTCTATGCTCTGATTCTCCACTAGATGTCAATAGTTATTTATTTTCCAACTTTTTCAAATAAAAAGATTTTTTTTAATAATTTGAAGCTCTTTAGGGTGTAAAATCTTAACGGTTTTCTTAATTTTCAGATCCCCCTTAGAAGTTAATTCGCCTCCCTCACTTTTGGAGGATTTTTTGCTTTGGGGATCTTTTCCAGGGAATCAGTTACAAAATAGAAGAGAGAAAATTGATATTTTCACCCAGTTTCAAGCATGCTGTTCACCATTGTTCGGGTTCATGCTTTTGGACTTTGGCTGCTGGTAGCTTGGGCTAGCCTTTCTCCTGTCAGGTTGGAGGGCTTCCCCCGGATCGAGCAGATCGACTGTCATAATTCCACGATCATCAGGATGCCCCTCCTTCTTTGTCCCCTTTGACCCATTTAAGATCCCTTGGCAGGGCAAAATCAGCCATGGGGTGCAGAGCCCCGCGATCCCTTGGCTGCTTTGCTACAGGGTGGAACCAGAAATCCTGAAAATCAATTCTTATAGAATGGTATTGATCTTAAAGACCTTGTTTATACATGATTCTTTTTTATATAAGTACATCAATTTCTTTCCAAAAAATTAAGAAAGGTATATGTGGGGAGAAGCATGATGGGTTTGGAGTACTTGTTGATATTTTTGCAGGTTGAACTAGTGAAATAATCACTTTTCTAAATAGCAGTCTAAGTCTTTGTGTATCGAATAATAATTTTAAGTTGCTATATACATGACATTACTACTTTGTAATATTTTTATTTTTAAAAATCTGATATTTTGGAATGAACGTGATATGCTGGTGTTTTTTTTAGGTTTTTTTCATATTTAATATTCAGGTTTTTAATTTTCCTTTAATGTGTCCCTGGGCATCTTGCTTGCTTTATTCAAATAGCAACATTAACACAAATACTGTGATTTCATTGTATGGATGGAGCACAGCTGGTCTGTACACAAGAAAACAGAGCACTAAAAATAGTTCATAACATGCACCTCAATTGTTATAAGGTATACAGCAGTGAACATTACTGCTATTCTATTATTTCTGTGGAATGGTAACTATGACAACGCAGTGCTGGCAGTTTTTTCCTTGACATTATAAAGCAAACATAAGTGTTTAGACATGTTTGTACTGAATGTATGCATATAATGCTGACAAATTTTGTGGACTATTTTCAAATTCTATCTATCTATCTATCTATCTATCATACATATATACATACATACATATATACATACATACATATATATGTACACACACACACACACACACATACACACACACACAGCCCTCTGTGTTTTCTTTTGGCATGAGTATGAATGGCAGAAAAGCAGTATAAAAGAATAAGCAAAGAATTAAAGGCATATCTTATGGAAACATATTCCTTATCTTAAGGAAAAAAACAGTTAAAACAATTTTATAGTAATAGTATTAAAGGGGAAGAAGATGGGTGGTTAAGAAATATGAAATATAAATAAATAAACACTATTTACTATACCTCCCCATATTAACTCACCCTCAGAAACCAACCATGTACATGCATCACTTGATGTACTGTTTTGTTCTTTGAAATTCTTACTGATTCTTCTTGAAGGCATTATAATCTCAGCCTGCCATCATTTATCAGTTTTCCTATTCTTCAAGTCCAAGTGGCTAATTCTATCATGTATTTGTTTTTCTATTTCTAGTTGCTTTGACCAAACTATCTCAACATACAACACAACAATCTTCCTCTTATATTAATTAATTAAGATATATTAAGTTTCAGATTTGTACTTTTCATCATGTACTTATCTAATATTTGATGAAAACAACATGGTGTCTTATGCATGCAAAATAACATGTATATTCATATTTCCAACCAACACTAATTAAATGAATTCCTTATATTTACAAATATGTTAATCAAGAAGGTAAAATATAGCCTTGTCTTTCTCTCTGCTCAGTATTGAACATTTTCCTAAGTATATGTTCTACTCCCAATAGATATCATGTATACAGTAACCAACCTTCAACTGCACAAAATAGTTCATAATCTAGCTTTATTTACTTTATCCTCTGCTTTCCTTAAATCAAGAATGTACAATAACCTTTACTGCTGACATGTCTGTATTTCTTAATTGATTTTCCAAACAGGAAACATTGTTTTATGTCTGGCATAAAATTCAAATTGTGCTCAATCTCTCACCTCCATAACCTCATACCATATGAATTCTGTCATATGCCTTGCCAATAGACTACTACACTATACGGAATCAGTGTAGCCAACTAAAGTCCTTCAAAACATCCCAAGCAAACCAAAAGATCCAGCAACTCCAGAAGAAAAAATAGGAGTCATCTACAACATACAATGTAATGACTGCAACAACCATTATGTAGGACAAACAGGCAGAAGACTGGTAGAACCCATTCATGAATACCAACTAGCAGTCAGAAGACATGATGAAAACTCTTTAATTTCATAACATATAGACAGATTTCATAGTTTCAGTGGGGAAACTGTGACCATCCTACACCAAGCCAAGCCCAAAAATGCTGGGGAGTTTCTAGAAGCCTAGTACTCTGATAAATTAGCCATCAATAGACACATTAACAACATCTAGAGCATGGGTGTCCAAATGCCGGCAATGGGGAAAAAGTTCTGATACGTTACGTGACGTTGCGTGATGTCACGAGTTTGACATGTCTGATCTGGAGACTATGCAAAAGAGACAATCAACCAGCCAAAAAGGAACAAAAAGACCCAAGCATATCTTCACCAGCAATCAGCACCCAGATGAACATAGATTAATTCCAAGATTAACATCAGACCCACAATCAAGTAAACAATACCCTAATTAAGAAACTGCCAAAGAATCCAATAGTAAACACTTCAACCAAAGAATCTCTAAGACCACTTACCAACATTAACACTATTATATAAACTGATAACAAACCACACTCCTTATAGCACTGATGATGTTATCTAGTTTGAGTAATGAAACATCTGCAAGAAAACAAGCTCAGAGAGTACCAATGACACCTCATTTCAACCCTGAGCTACAAATATTCTCCTTTATTGAAATGCCTTTCCAAGTACAGTGAACAAATTCCCCTCTAGTTCTTGCGTTCATTCCTATTATTTCCCCCCTTCTACAAATGTAATCTTTACAAACATAACCAAACTACATCTATATTTTAGCCAACTACAACTTCAGGATTTTCACAACTTTTTTTCTCATAGGATTTTTTATTACTTTTTTCCCTTGGGCTCTAATATTTATAAAGAGTTCTTGAATTTCACTCTTTAATACGTTTTAATAATTCCCATGGAAATCTGTAAAACATTCTTTTCAGCATCCTCTCATTTTAGTGTGATTCCAAGGCTTTTTATCAGCTTTATTCTTAATTCCATAAATTCTGCCAGGAGCTACTGGTTTAGTTCATTTTACCCACTTCTATCAAAATGCTCCAGCTTTTATTTTATCTCTTTTAATCTTAACTATTTGTTGCTGTCTTGGATTGTATTTTATTTATTTATTAATCAATGTGTATAGCTGCCCATCTCACCAAAAGTGACTTTGGACATTGCACAAGATAAATCAGATAAAAATCACAAATATAAAAACAACAGATATAAAAGTATATAAATATATGTTAAGAAAACTCCTAAGTGAAGGGTAAAAATGGCTACCTCAGTAATGGAGCCATCTGAGCAAATCTCAGATTCTCTAGTAGATCCAGGAAAATTATCTCTATCTCTATCTCTATCTCTATCTCTATCTCTATCTCTATCTCTATCTCTATCTCTATCTCTATCTCTATCTCTATCATCTTTGTTGATCTCTGTCAATCTCTCTCTATTATCTCTATTGCTATCTCTATTTCTATGTTATCTATATCTATGTATGTGTATGTATATATGTATATGTATATATATGTATATATACAAATCTGCACACACATACATGCACACATACACATACATGCACACTTTGCAACTTTGTGTGTATACATGTGATATATATGTATATATACTGTACACATATATGTATATATACAATTTTGCAACTATATTCTTTTCTATATGCCCATTTTCATCATTTTCTCATTGTCACTATTTTGCAACAGTAATGATCCTACATGCATGTTTAAAGAAAATCAGAACCTCTTTCTGTTCATCTTTCCCACTGAAAGGAATGGTAGAAATACATTCTGTAAAGAACCTTGATACACCACCTGTGTATCTGTTTGTGAACAAACTAACTCTAAAAGCAAAATGGAACCAAATATAGTGTGGTGGGAGAAAGTGATCAAAGAAAGACTGAGTTTGAAGATGGGTATGATCAGAACTGAAGCTGCAACATAAATAAATAATTCAGATCTTTCCCTCCCTCCCCTAATTTATTCCTGTGAGAAGGAGTTGCATAGCACCTTGGAATGATTAATGTCAATGACTCCATTCTGAAATCATCTCAATCATGTGACTGATAACTACAGTGACCATTCCTCTTTATTATAAAGAGCAATCCTTCATTTCATAAACCTTTAGATTTATTTATCCAATTATTTATTTTCTTCATTTTGCTCTTGAATTTTCCTTTGTAAAGCAAAGTATTCTTAATAACTATTTCAGATTTCCCCCCTTTTAAAGTTTGTCCTTTATTTTTCCAATATAATATAATCTCTACACTTATAATATAGTTGCTATTAGAGTTGAAAAGACTCTTTATAAATAGGTTTATAAGTAATGTTTTGCATGCTTTCCTGTTTTGTTTGTCTTTCCAGTGACATTAACTCCACCTTTTTCTTGGACATTTTTTAGCATATTTTCCCACTTTTTCCATTGAGCTTCCACTGTTTTTGAACTTTTTACTTATTTTGGGGAGGAGACTGAATAATTTTATAATATATAGTCATATATTACTTTTTATTTCATTCTATTTTCTGTTGTTTCTTTTACTTCCTTCCTATGCTACTATGTCCACTTCTTTAAGGTGCTATTCTCAAAATATCATCTCATTCTACTACCCATTTATATTATTTAGCATGATAGGCATTTTTTTAACCTGAAATACATTTATTCAGTAATTTAAACTCCCCCTCCCCCACAGCTTATAACTCATTCTTCCATTATCAGTGTTCTTTGCAACATAAAATGAAACTATCACCAATCTATGGATTCTAATTTATATATGTACCTACAAATATATGATGATTCCAATTTGTAAAGTTAGTCCTTTCATTCATAATTAAGCCTATAACTGATCTATCTGTGTGTATTAATTAGTCTGACTCACAAGATCAGGCAATTTTAAGTCAGAACTAATATATTGTTCCCTTTTTTAAGTTCATAGACCAACTTATTTTCCTTGGACTCTATTTCTTCTCATTTGTTAGAGATTTTATTTACTATTTATTCTTCTTACATTTTATTTACTATGACATTCTTCTATGTCATAGTCCTCACCAATGAATTCATAGTCATTGACCTTCATTACCATTACACTTTGTCAATCAAATCTTTCACCTAACACTATAGAAAATGAAAATGTAAACTAATTTATCAACTTTAATTGTATCCGGGCCACACGTAGCATTCCTGAGTAATGATAAGTATGGCATGTTTTATACAGTTTACTACAAATGTATCCAAAACTCACTTTTACACCCAAAATAATATTATTCTATGGAAGGTAATGTCTCTAATCTATAGACTACTCTGCAAGCTCATACAGTATAGTTGCATGTTGCAACAAAAAGCTACATGTAGCATACGCTAACAAACACTCAGAATATATATGAAGTTTGCAAAATAGACATTGGTTATATAGAGAGTATTTTTATATAATTAACTAATTAAATTTAATTTATATGCTGTCCATCTCACTGTCAAGTGATTACAATTTTGATTTTATAATCATTCAGTAAATATGATTTTTAAGGTAATGCTGTTGTTCTGATGTGAATGAATTGCCAAATTTATTTTCTGACTATGTTTTTTGTTTTTTCTTTTCAATGGAAAATAAAATATCTATAAGTAGAAATGTAACTCAATTTTTTCAGGTTTTTGGTTATCTACTGCTCAGTCTGTACAAAATTGACATCAAAATTAAATAGAGTGACCACCAAAATGCTGACATGTAAAGGTACCCATTCAATTTTTCCCAGTTAACACTAAGCTACATTCTTATCTCATCCTGTCTTCCAAGATAAAATGAGGCAAAAGCTACTTTTTTTCTACCATGAAAAATCATGAGCAGATTAATCAACAGATTAAGAGAGACATAATTCTTAGAATATTGCTCATAATTTCTCTCTTTTGCTGCTGTTAAATATTAAATTATACATGTTTAGGCTTGAATGACCATTTTTAGAAGTCTCATTTATTCTAATCTTTATCAAATATCTCCTAATTTTTAATTAGTAACAATAGCTAAAGTAAAAACTGTGGGGGAATGTGTTTTTCTATTTCTCTTACATAGCTCTCCATTTGGGTTAGGGTTTCTTTCTCTTACCTTTAACTATCTTTTGAGGTACTTAAATATTTGCATACAAAATGAAAACAGGCTGAGAGGGGGAAAAAAAACTATTCTGTCCTGATAGTATGTTGGTTATATTCCTGCTGGGAAATTGTACTTGACTATTGTACTTCTGTTCTATTTGGATCCAAGGGAAATAAGAACAGCTGAGATGTGAATGGCAAATAGACTGAGATAGAATGCAAAATTTGGATTAAATCAACCTTCGCATAGGAGAAGTATATAAAGAATCCATTATTCTGAGAATGGATATTATCACATCATCTGCACCTCTGTACTTCGTAGATTTGTACATCCTTTTTGAGCAGGCAGTTGCAGATTTCAAAAATGGTGTGCACTGATATGAAAAAAAAAAGAAAATAGAAAAATAAAAAAATAGAAATGCTGAATTGAATTTTATTTGAATTGGACCAACTGATAGGTGAAATTGAATTTTAACATACTCTGTTAAAATCTATTTCTTAAGAAATAAATATAATCTATCAGATGTAACCCAATGGCAATATTTACAATTACAACATTTGTTAACAGTGTTGTTTGGGTCAGCAACATTTTGAATTTCTGAGACACCTGAAATACTGGAACAACTTGTTAAATCCTTTAATAGTAAAAGTATACTGTTAGTTATATATTATCTAGTTGTAGATATTAATTATAAATAACCCCATTTAGTATGCAGATGCTAAGAAATAAGTGGAATAAAGAATTAGAGGTTCCTGTACTGTATAGACAATGGAACAGAGTCTTAACTTCTGGAGCAAGAAAGTCATTCATAAGGATAATGCTTCTTTAAAACATATAGTGTCATATACTTATCAGGTTTTGTAAGTATAGTGGATTATATAAATATGATTCTGAGGGAAAAGCTAAAATATTCAGCTATTCTTTTGAACTACACACCTAGTACATGGAATTTGACAACTGGGTAATGTAAACAAATTCTTACTATGGTTGAAAGACTGAAATTGAAGCACAGTTTTGCCCAGTTAACTGGGAATGGTTTAAACCTATTGGACCTGTGAAACTAGACTGGCTCCTTAGGACTATAAGCTCAGCCATCTGCTTTAGATCCATGCCTTCCTGGGAGTGTCATGAAAGTGGAGTTCTAATGGTACCTAATTCTTCTTTGAGTGAGGAAGTTGTTCCTTTATCTCTTAAAGATGCTTTTTTCACTGCCTCACCAGACCCCACAATACTGAAAGAAAATTATCTAGTTTCTAATCTTCTCTTTTGGGGGAAGGTAGTTAAGAATGTGGTTGCACAACAGCTTCAGCGGACCTTGGAAAAAACAAATCCTTGGAAGAAACAGATTATCTGGTTACCTTTCAGTTGAGATTTAGGCCCAAGTATAGAACAAAAATGGCATTGTTTGTGTTTTTCAATGACCTGGGCATGAATGGGGCAGGATGGAGGTTATGCATTCATCCTTGCCCTACTTGAACTCTCAGCAACTTTTGATACTACCACCACGGTATCCTTCTGAATCAGCTCAGAGAATTTAGATTGGGCAGCACAGAATTTTTCTAGTTCACTGCCTTTCTTCAGGGTCAATTCCAGATGGTAGTGATTGGGAAGGACAGGTCCTGCCCTCAGCCCCTACTATCTGGGATGCTGTAGTATTTGGTGCTCTCTTCTTCTAGTGAAAAACTACACGAAGCTGCTGGGTGAACTCAGCTATCACCATATATACCTATATATACTATATACCCAACTAAATATCTATGCCCCTGGTGTATTGAGTGATACCGAGAACATCCTATCTTGGTGCCTGGAGGCTGTGAGGATCAGCTGAACCCTGGCAAGACTGAATGGTTTTGGATTTTGGGGCCTGCTGGTTCTAGGACTATGACATATTTGGTGTTGGATGGGGTTGCACTTTCCCAGACTGACTCAGTACATAATCTGGGGTTTTTCCTGGACTCACAACTCTTGCTTGAGGATCAGTTGGGGCTAAAATGGCTTTTGCACGGCTTTGTATTTAGTTGCTCCTGTTCCTAGATCACGGGACCCTGCTCACACTCACTCATTGCCTATTCACTTCTAAATTGGACTACTGTAACATGCTCTATTTGGGCTGCCCTTGAAATGTATCTAGTAGCTTCAGCTAGTGCACTATGCAGAGGTGTGGGTAGTTTTGTTTGTGCTTCTAGGACAACATATATCACTCTTCTGCTCTGCAAGCTGCATTAGTTGCCAGTTTACTTTAGGTCTACTTTGAAGTGCTGGAGTTAACCTTTAAAGTTCATCATGTCATTAGACCAAGATAACACAGGGACCTCCTTGTCATAGCATTAGATCAGGATTACTCAGGGACCTCCTCTTTCTGATTACATCTGCCTGTACCACTAAATCTATCAGAGAAGATACATTTTGGGTCCTGTTTACTATGGACTTATACTTGGCAGATCCCATATGGTGAGCCTTCTCTGCCATGGTACCCACTTTATGGAACATTGCTCCCCTCAGAGTGAGATTAGCTCCATGCCTGTCAATATTCTATAATCCCTCACTATATCCCTCACTATTCTATAATCCCCTCACTTGGGGTCCAGGGGTCCAGGACATTCTAAGATAGCTCACTCATTATGGTTAATATTATTTTCTCCTATGCTGGGTGGTTTGTATTTTAATAATGACTTTTATATTTTGAAAATGAGTGTTTTAAATTTTTATTGTTTTACTTAATTGTTGTATGCTGCACAGTCACTGAACGTGAAATGAACAGCCATGTAAATTTTATAAACAAATAAATAAATTTATTTTAAACAAATAATATTTAATAATAATGTATTATATTCAGGTTATAATAATATTTAATAATTTCCCCCATCATTAAAACAATGGTTTCATAATAACCTTCATAGTAACATGGCAGGGTCAAGCCTAAATTTGTCTATTATGTCTATTATTTGTAAAAATAATAGGAGCTATTCCAGAAATAGGAGCTGTTCCAGAAATATTCAACAAATTTTGGAGTCATGGAATATGTTCTACATTCTTTGCTTCTTAAATTATTTTGTATGCATAGCGTACTTTATGTTATGTTATTGCATAAAAGTAGCTGACTACAGAGAAAGGCATTTTCTCTTTTCTTTTCTTAATCCATGAACAACTAAATTTGGCAGCATATTTCTGCACTATCCTATGGTCAAATGGCATTATCCTTAATCTCTGTTACATAGTTACCACAATAAATAAAATGCTATTTTTCAAGAAAGAGAAAATAATCCACTGACTGATATGGGGAATATTCTCCTCCTTCTAACAATTCTATCAATCCTGAAGCCAGGAAACTGTTTGCTGCTGCCAAATCTGCACCTCTGCTATGAAGAAAATAAGAGATCCAAAAGCTTCAAATGAAATTGCTTTGGGTGCTTGTCATGAAAGCTTCTGTTCAGAAATTCTCCACAGGGCTGACCTGAAAAAAACATACAACCAAACACAATAAACGAGGAAGCATTTTGAGTTCATGTTAAATGAAAGCTATTAACAATTGATAAAGCACAGTAGAGAGTGGTGGTGGAGAATAACAGGAGAAAAAGAAGCAGAGAATTAGCAAAACAACACATGAATATGCATACAATTCCTCAGCAAATAAAAATAACTGACCTTAACTCCAGCAAAACATCAAATGACATAGGAATATCCCAGGCTTGGGGACATAAAATATGCATGAATTATGAGATAGAAAAATAACTAGGCCATCCATGCTTTTTGAATATATGTTAGGACATGCATATACAATACTTCCTAAGTTCTGGAATTCAGTCGCAAAAGAAATAGATGTGGGACAATTGAATGAGTTAAAAGAAGGAAAGAACCAATAAATGGCGGGTGGATGGAGTTGATAAGATCCTTAAATATATAAACATTTAAATATCAAAAAATTATGTATAAAACAGTAGATGGACTGTGGAAGCTAGAATTGTTTCCCAGGACAGAAAATTATAACAAAATACAGTGTTTGATTGATATTGGTAAAAACTGGATTTAATTTATATTTCCTTTCTTTTTATTATCTCTTGCTTTTAATTTATTTGGCTTATTTTTTTTTACTTTTCACTATGTTATTCGTAATGTGGCTTGCTTTGAAATAGTGTTTGTGTCTCTGTATATACTTCTTATATGGAACATCTCCATTCAATAAGGTATATTGTTGAATGTACTATATCAGGGGGAAAAAGTGATTTAGTAGATCATGATAACAAAGAGTATGGCCTTCATATTTCATGGATATCAGCAAATAATTAGATGTGACCAACTTCCTCTTGTCTTCCATTATTTTTTTATTCCTAACTTCCTACCTATCATTGCATTTTCTCCAACTCTAACTGACATTTCTTTTGGATGTTCTAGCCCTCTGTCTTACTAACCTTGCATTTCAGTATATATCGCTTTGTCCCAGTCCATCCCAGCCTCCAAGCACTGCTTTCCCATATGATCCAGTGCCCAGTACAACATAAAATCTGGTGCACTGATTCCAATGACAAAATTGTATTTAGTTAGAACTGTTAATAAAGCCTCTTAAACTGGTGGTTTCATTAAAGAAGTTGAAGATTAATGTTTCTGGAAGAGATAACCCAGCAGTAAATTTGTGAGCATCTAGAAATAAACATGACAATCACTAGAAGCCAGCATGGGTTTGTCAAAAACAGACCATGCCAGACAAAACTTATTGCCTTCTTTGAAAAAGTGGCTAAATTAGTGCATGAGGGAAGTGCTGTGGACATAGTGTTCTTAGACTTCAGTAAGACATTTGATAAAGTAAAGTAGAGCACAATGTGGGATAGACAGTATCACAACCAGATGAGTTGGTAACTGGCTGACCACTGGAACTGCATCTACAGGGAGGGAAGCATGCAATGTGTACCTCAAAGTTCTATCTTAGGCTCAATACTCTTCAACATCTTCATAAATGATCTAGATGAGGGAACAAAAGAGAAAGTCAAATTTGTAGACAACATTAAACTGGGGAATATTCTTAAATGTTAGATTATAGACTCAAGATTCAAAAGGACCTTGATAGATTTGAACACAGGACCAGGTACAACAAAATGCCATTCAGTTGTGAGAAAAATAAGGGCCTATACACAGGCAAGAAAAACCAAATGCACAGATATAAAATAGATGGTACCTGGCTCAATGATAGCAACTGAGAAGAATCTAGGTGTCCTAGTAGACCATCAGTTAAGTATGAACCAGTAGTGTGCTTTAGCTGCCAAAAAAACTGATACAGTCCTAGGTTGAATGAACAGAAGGATAGTTTCAAGATCACGTGAAGTGTTAGCACTTCTTTACACTGCACTGATGAGACCATATTTGGAATACTGTATCCAATTCAGGTCACCAAGATATAAAAAAGATGTTGGGACCCTAGAAAGAGTGCAGAAGACAGCAACAAAGATAATAAGGGGTCTGGAGACTGGGCCATATAATGAATGATTGCAGGAATTGGGTATATCTAATCTATCAAAGAGAAGGACTAGGGTGACATGGTAGCAGTTTTCTAATACTTTAAGGGGTATCACAGAGAAGAAAGGATTAATTTATTCTCCAGAGGTGGGGGACAATAATTAACTGGTGGAAGATAATTAAAGAGCTATTAAACTAGAACTAAGAAGAAATTTCCTGACAGTGAGAACAATTAATCAATGGAATGACTTACCTCTGAAAGTTGTGGGTGCTCCATCACTAGAGATTTACAAAGAAGAGACAGGACAGCCATTTGTCTGAAATTGTACAGGGTTGAGATGTTGTGGGCAATTCACATTCCTTTCTCAGGATGCATGGCCTTGGTGCTTCTGGTTCAAAGCAGTTCCAGGCTTCTCTGGTCTTCATCACCACACACAATCATATTGCCCATTTGTCCACTCCTCTCTCCTCTTCCAGGAACTGGCAGAACCTGACATTCTGCCTCCCTGAAAAGAGACATTAGTCCTGCAAAGGAAGAGAAGAGGGGAAGGGGACAATAAGTAACTGGTGGAAGATCATTAGCAGGGTTAACTTCCAAGTAAACAGCATAGATTAGGCCATAATATTTTATAACTCAGTTAAGAATTGATTTACACTAATTCAGGATTTTGATATTAATTACTAGACATAATTTGAAAGAAAATAACATCGTATAAGTGTTATTGTTGTATCTTCTTTTACTTACAATTTGACATACATTTTTAATTAGAAAGTCTTCCATTAACTATGTGAGTGTTCCATTAACTATATAACCTTTGTTATTCCTATAACTATATAACAAATATAACTATATATCTTCATTAAAATAGATAGGTGTTCCATTAACTATAAAAATATTGTCATATATTCTTTTACTTAGGTTTTGACAGACATATAGTATTTAATAGGTACTTGAGTTTAACATGATTAAGCATTATGGAGGACTGATCTGGAACATTTTTTAATAGATTAGAAGCCATTTCCACTGGTTCTTGTTAACCCCAGCCCTACTTTTTCATTGCTTTGATGCAGAACTACTCAAGTTAATTATTAAAAGAGCTCTTTATTTAAATTTTTGGCATTCATCAAGATAAGGGCTCACTGCATTTTCACATAATCCAATAATATAATGTGTAGAATGACTGCTTTACTTTGTAGTGAATATTTAAAGATATAAATGAAAAACAACAGCCTTTTTTACCAAGTTCATTGGCTCAATGAGCCACTCTCAGCTTATCTTAATTCCAAGACATGCTAACTTCAGCTCTAATTTGAAATAAGTAAGGAATTCAAATAAGATTAAATAAAGTTAATGAGGTATAATAATAAATTTTAAAGAAATATACAGTTCCATTTTCTTGTGATAAGAAATGTAATATTGCACACTTTATTTTAAATCAGAAATTCATTCAAACAGCCCTCCCCCCCAATTACTTCAAGAGATCTGCTGTTTTTGTAAAGCAAAGCAAAGCAAAACAAAACACTTATCTTGAGAATGCCAGTTAACGGTGTTTTACAATAGTAATTAACAACAAAAAATCTTCATTTTCCTTTTTTCCGTTGCTTTGAGTAACAGATGCTCAGTATAAATCTAAAATCTAAAAAATATAAATGTCAAAATCATCAAGATGTCCATCCTTAGTGAGCTTCTGATATTTACGTAGACTGTAAGTGGAGCTGAAGTAAGCAGTGAAAAATCCACTAATCCACTAAGTTCTTTAACTTTCAGATAATATGGGTTTTGTTGTTGTTGTTGTTGTTTTGTCATGTGGGCTGCTTATCTGGGAGTAGAAATCCATGGATGATATTAATTTGAAGAATGCTGTTGTCCAAAATGATTAAGATAACACGTTTCACACTTTCTCTTGTCCTTTTCCATTTAAATAAAATGGTCTCAAGAAGTTGAAAATCCTGTTTTAACAGTAGCAGTTTATCCCTGGAGGCGTTCTTCATTTCATTTTTTTTGTCTAAGAGAATCCAAAACCTCAGTATTATATTACTTTGGATATTCAACATCATTATCACCCCCTGTGATTTAATAAATATTTTGGGGGGTTTATTACAACAGACAGACAGAGAGAGACAGACAGACATTTCTGAGTTCCAGAGTAATATATGTATTCCACTCTTCCTAGCTTTTCTCTATAATTGATATTCAGAGGTAACCATCTTCATTCCACCTGGTTAGATAAATGGTATCTATATTGTTTTTAAAGTCAAATAATGGTAGAATAGGATTAGACCACAAGGCAGGATCTACAGGTCTGTAATGAGAAACTCTTTAATCTGAGGGTATCTCTTCCTTCTTTAAAATTTGTTCTCTTCTGTATTAATTTAATTTTTAAGAAGAGAAGAGAAGAGAAGAGAAGAGAAGAGAAGAGAAGAGAAGAGAAGAGAAGAGAAGAGAAGAGAAGAGAAG